>CM076577.1:735406600-735606019 GCA_034641835.2 Pinus albicaulis | reverse complement strand
TGTGTTATAAGCTAGATAAAACTTCAAAAATATTTATTAGCTCAATAAGTGGTAAATCTAGCTAATCAAACCAGTTAGTGGTAAATCCAACTATATGTAGAACTTTTAAGGTTTATCAAAACAAGAAATAGAAAATGTTACTCACGGAATAACACCAGCATCACTAATCTCTAGGTTTGAGAGGAGAAACTCCTCTAACTCTGCCGGCGCAACCTAAAAAAAATCCGTAGAAGATTATTATTGTGGGTTTCGAATTGAAATTTAAATGTTCCTTGAAATGTTTTGTACACGAAATGCTTTGTTCTTGATCAACTCCTAGAAAAATTCCTAGAAGATTAATATTGTGGTTTCGAATTGAACTTTAAATGATCCTCGAAAGATTAATATTGTGGGTTTCAAATTGAACTTTAAATGATCCTCGAAATGTTTATTATCTGAAATGATTTGTACTTGATCAAATCCTTTATTCTGTCCACAATGAAAAAGAATCCCTCCTCATCAATGTAACATAAATCCCCAGTTTTCAGCCATCCTTCTAAGTCTAAAGTTGATGCAGTTCCTTCATCATTAAAAAATAACCTGCATGAAACAACCAAATACTTAATATATTTTCTAGTCAAAAGCTAAGAAAATCTATAAATGGATGAGAGTGCTATGGCATCATACTGAGAACCTGTGGTTCGGGAGGAAGGGATGAGATTCATTTGGCAGGGAATATTATTTTTATTCATAAGATGGTTCTGGGTACAGAACATACACAATTAAAATTTCACAAGAGCACCTAATGGAATTGTTGTAGATTGTTTCATGTGATTTTTATCTTGGGGTACCGCACTGTGTTACCAGAAACAGGAAGCGGGAAATGAAACGAGAAATGAAAACGATACGAGAAACGGAGTTTGTAGGTTTCGCCTATAAGAAACAAGGAGAGAGAAAAAACTAGATTAAAAATTAACAATATAAAACACAAAATTGATCATAAAAATTCGATGTTTCCATATATTTTGGACCGGGGCAGAATTTATAAAGTATCATTCTTGCTTTTGCAAATCCATGAGGAGGCTTGAGCATTACATCATGAAGGACTAGGAAATTTTTTGTCTAGGAATTCTTGAAACTACCCAGAAATGAATCTCATTCCGACTTGAATACAATAGAGAACATCCAAGGTCATAATTTTTTTCCAAAATCTCTATAATGAAATGGAACTGTGCCAAATATAGAAATGTTGTGCATTTTTCAATGACATAATGTGTAAGGGGAGCTACTGCTACCTATGAATTTTTCAAAACTTCATAATCAAACATAAATAAATAATTAATTAATTAACATGGAGTTTACACTCTATCTTAAAAGTGAGAGCGAAGCATCTTTACAAAATAATGTTAAAATGTAAATTATAACAACTTCACAAAAATTTCTCCATTTTGAATCCACTGCCATTTTGTTAAAATGTTATGTTATTTATTTTATTTATTTTTGCTTTAGCAAGAAAAATCCCTAAGCACTCCTTATCTTGTTCTTTTATTTGTCATATTTTTAAATGCCTTTGACTTATTTTGGTCATCAAACGTAATCCATAAACAAGGGACTATATAGCCAAAAATCTTTACCAGCATGAATACTTTGTGAAATGTCGTTTCTATTATGTTCCCAGTATTGGAAAAAGATATTAGTATTCATAATGGCTATAAGGCTTATGTTCTTGTTGTAATTTTGAGTTCAAATACTCTGCAACACTACTTAGGACTGGTAAGATGGGTTGATCTCTGGTGTAACCTGGACAGAAGTAACCACCAGCTGAAAAATACAATAATAATCACAGATTTGCAATTATCCTATCACTGAGAACTATATTCTATGTAACCCCTTTGCACATTATAAAAACTAAATTAAATCTCTCAAGTTGCTCGAAGCAGAGACACCATCATGGTTTTAAGTGTGTGTATTCAATTCTGGTTCTAGTGGCTTGATCGATGATTGATTCATAGGTCATGATGGTTTCTTGAATGAAACAACTCCGAAATCATCCCAAGAATGGCATGCACCAACAAAATACTCCTATATCTAAGCTTGGACAGGACTAACGTAAACATCGCCATGGTTGAAATCAATCCCACACTAACCCCTTAAACATCATTATCACTCCCCTTGAGCACTTAAGAGGCTCTAGAAACCTGCTCAAAATGCCCTGTTATCCTCCAAGAAAGATCTACATGAGAAATAAAATAATATTTCACCCCTAGAATTTTTTTTTAGCCCAAATCTAGTGCTTGGAGCTCTCCCTTTCTTGGCTGGAATCTTCTAAAATATAAATCAACATGAAATGTTTAATGCCCCATCTAATTTCCAGCATTAAATATGTGATTTCAGACTGGGAATATGCAAAATATGAGAAACATTTGAGGAAATAGATGGCTGGAAATTTTAAAATTCAAAAATGGTCAAATTCCATCCAAAAAAATAAAAAATATATATTTCAAGTGAAATCAAGATAAGATCACCCATCACATGCAAAAGTTAGAACCACATAAAATTCCTCAAAATTAAAGTAATAACAGCAGGAGAACCCTCATCTAGGGCTGGCGTATCTCTCATCAATTCTTGAAAAGGGCACTAAGAATAGATCATATACATGCTTGTCCTCCAAGCAAAGTCCGAACTGATCTCTAGGTAGGTGTTTGATTTAGCATGTTTGAAAATGTAGCCAGAACTTAGTTTACCACATAAAATATTTCATCACACAGAAGAAAACACTCTAATTTGACTCTGCAAGGTAGCAAACATAAGACAATAACTCTCCTTAGAAGATATGCCCACTATGCCCTCATGAAAGCACCCTCCTCTAGAAAGATGCAAAGGTGGGATCTGCCTGAAAATGGCTGAATTGTCCTGCTGATTTTGAATGCAGGTGCAAGAGTTAACCTTGGCTCCAACTTGATGGCAGTGTCCCCTTGTAGGATGCTGAGAATCCTAGAACTCCATCTGTAGCAATAGAAAATGAGCAATCTGCAAAATAAGAAATCAGACATTGACTCTGACCTCTTTGACTCAATTAACAAGTAATAATATAAGATTATAGAGTCTCATATTAAACCCAGAAACCCTAAGAATTGTTTAGGACCAAATTTCCATGCCCCTTTGATAATTCAAGAGTGTCCTAATTACAATTTTCCACCTTACAAGCAATTTTAATCAAGAAACCAGACTTTGATTTCTCAGTGCATGTACAAAACAGTATAAGATTCCTATGGACATGAATCAACATATTTAATTACAAATATTGTGTCATTATGATACTTATTTTAAATCAAGAATAAACATAAATACTCACAAAAGAAACCAAAACAAACCTGAAAACTAACCTAGTGTTAACCGAAAACCACACCACTTTGCAAAATCCTTAAAACTTGATGAGCCCCTACAGCTAGAATTCATGATTATAAATATTTAGATAGAAAATTCTTAATTTTTGAACCTCATCTATCTGATGTTATGGAAATTGACCACGATTTCGTAATTTTTAAACTTCACCTATTTGATGTTTTGGCAACTGAGCACCATTCCATTTCTTAGGGAACAAGATTTTCACTAAAACTTATTAATGTGAAACAAAAATTATTGCCTTTGTGCCTATTTTTTTGTGTTTTCTGGTCCTTATACCGCTTATGCAACAACCAAATACAAAAAGCTTGATGGCCCTATGTAATTCTGAAATAAAAATCTCCCAGTGCCTCTCTAGATTAACATTGAGTCCTAGATCAACGTAACTCAACCAACAGAAAGGGACATTGACACAGTCAGGGATATAAGAAGTATGAGGAACATAAACAGTTGCCATGGAGGAGGAAATTTATAGCACATATTAATTTGAGACAGCAGAGAGAGTGGGAATAATAGAGGAGGAGGGAGATATGAGTATGAATAAAGAGCTAAATGAACTTGATTCAAGCATCCTTGTGAAGATGTCCATGTTCCACATATCCTTCATCATTGCTTTTGGTTCCAATCCAAGATAATATATCTATAGCATCAACTACAATTCCAGTCTAGTTCAACCATTTCAAAAGCATTTGTTTCTAACACTGCTTCTTCTTAATGTTATGCTTCATATCATGTGCAATTTACTCATAACAATTAACAAGTTAATCATCAAAATATACTAGTACTGCTGTGATCCAAATGCTTTGGTACTGCAGTACTCGTAGATGGTAGATTTAATGAATATCATATATACCAGTACTGTTGTGATCCAAATGTCAAACTGATGGAATATTTTAAAAATGCCAGTGGCCCAGCATGTGATTTCCATAGACTGGCTATAAATTTTCACATAGAAATAACAAATTATTCTAGAATCTTGTTGGTGGAATGGAGCTTTTGGCTTTCTATATAGTTAAGCAATCAATGTCCAGCAAACATTCAAATGTATAAACTATATGCAAGTCTTCGGAGTAAAATTGTACAATGCTTCAAATGCTCCTTTCATAGGAGAGCCCTTGGACATCTGTATTCTGTATAGCCAAAGGATTGAAGCATTTTGTGATTTTCTAATTCCTTCACATTACTTTTGTAGCAATAATTTTTTATATATGACATACACACCTGAAATCCTCTACTAGTCTTCCACTGTCATAAAATACAGCCTCATAAAATTGAAACCAAACAACAAACTTGCAATATCTATCACTGGACTCCCAATATGCGATTTACATGCTTCTGTTAGTCTTCTACATTAGAATGCCAACAGATTTGCAAATTCTTATGTACCTGGGAATACTGGGTTTTATGCACTTTAATTATTTTTTAAAACGGAAATGGATAGAGATTGTATTAAAAGAGGTTCGGCCATTTATGCACTTTAATTTCGGAAAAGGAGTTATATCAGCATTATTGTCTTCTCTACTATTGTTTCTTTGTCTACAACTCGATAAAAAATGGCAAAGACAGATCAAATAATACAGAAATATGGAAAGGGGCATAGGTCATTCTCCCAATCTCTCATAAATGATGTAGAAGTACCTTGAGAAGGAAAATATTCCCATTACAGCCCATTATAGAATCAACCCCAATCCTCAACTGTGTCCTATCACCCACACACCAAACAAAATAAGATCCTATTACAGGATAAGCCAGTGACAGAGCCTTCCATTGATTAGAGTCTAGACACATTATGGATCGATTTATGCTCTTTTGTAATTTAGTCAACCAAAGAATAAGGGGCTATATAATTTTGAACTAGGATCCTACTCCAGAGACTATCCTTTGTGAGTATAGTCATGTTAACCCTTTTTCTAGCAGGAGTACTTCGAGAAAATATTTTCACTTGAATTTGGTGAACAAGGCTGGATATGAACAACTTACAATTTTGAAAAATATATGAGGATCCTATTCGCGGAGGACTGTCTGAGTTTGGTAGGCTTGTTACTATCTGATATCTTTTAACAATACTAAAATTTAAGAAAGGGTGAAATTGCCAGGAGACAGAGCTCCAACAATATTTAGATTTTGCAGATGAGACAGGTAATGAGAGTACACATGCTCTCTGGCATTCAACCCCAAGCTTTCAACTCATCACCCAAAATCCCTGTAGTAACTGTGTCTGATAATTGATTGATTACCTTTAAGCTGGAGAACAGAGAACATGAATCACATTTTCTACTCTAAACCAGACAGATTTCTATATAATAATAAGAGAAGATCCAAGTTTCGTGTTCATTGAGCTAGTTAGAAAGTTGTTATATAATGATTCCTTTATTTTATTTCTGGTGGTATGCCAAACACTTATTACTACATGCAGTTCATGTATATTAATAGAAATGTTATTTCCATTAGCATAATCATGCCAATGTACAAGAAGAAATTTTTAAAGTAAGGGTGGAGTAGAGGAACAATTTCTGTAGTCAGGGATTTTTATCTGTATAGCCTAGGGGAGACTTTTGAAAACTAAACAAAATAAGAATCAAATCCAAGATCTTCCCCTGGTAGGCAGGTTGCTTCACCACTGAGCTACATCATCCAGTCTATGATAGACGTAAATAAAGTTTCAGATTGTAATTTCCAATAGAGACATATATGAAAGAACATGCCATGATTCAATGAAACAACAGAAACTGTGGATTTAAGAAAAAGGTCCTAAGCAATATTATAATGCATCAACTATATTCTTTGGGCATTGATGGCATCAAATGATGAAGAAGAATGTCTGTCTTGAATCTTGACTTTGATATATGCTATTTGCTCCTAATATTGCACAGGAATTCAGTCTCAAGAATTTAGAATCATATAGATCATCCAAACATTTTTACAACGTATATGCTCGAAATCAACCATTTTATTTTCCATGAAAGTACTAGAATAAGAAAATAAGGCATACTGATGGACATATTCATGAAATTGATCATACTTATTGAAAAATCATGTAGTCAGTAAAAAAACCAAATACTAAATAACATGTTACATGACACAAAAAAATCATATACTGATCCATGGATGTCAACCAGATATATAGCCATGGATCTGCTCTTATGGTCCTATGAATACCCAAAAAATGACTAAAAAGAGTGATTTAGAAATATTAAATACCCACATAGCTTGTGGAGGAGAAGATGCATCAGGCCATCAACAAACCCTACTCAAGCCAAATCTCTTTACTACCATCATTGGGATGTCTCAGCTGATAATATCTTCTTACTTTATTAACACATATACACACCTAAGCATCCAACTCTGTAAACTCAAATACAGAGAAAATCTCTGAGCCCTGAGGCTAACAATGCATCATGGATGTCTCAAAAAGGGTCTTCGATTAAGAGCTAGTGCTACCTCATATTTTCCACTGCAATCATGAAGACATTGCTCTACATGGTGGAACGCTCATTTGAAGACACTGAAACCAAACAACAGACCTACGAGAACAGCCAAAAAAGTAAGGCATGAATACACCTTACAGATGGTGCCACAACACATTTTTGCAGAGCCCTGGTAACTCTCATTGAATGTACTTTATCACAATCTCTGAGTAAATCCTTTCACCCACAAAGCTCTGGTCAATGAAAACTCCCTGTTTATATTTTGCACAACAATTCTATAATCATTTATAAAGGCTCTCTGCCCTACTGTAATTAATGTCTGGTCTGAGATATGCTTCATGTAACCGTTGCATTAGGAATAACTAGCCTTCCATAGGGAATTTAATGCACCTATGGCAGACCTCTTCACATCATTTTGGGTTCTCTGCTTAACCAGGAGGAAGCACAGAGATTCATGATGTTTAGTGGTGCATTTTTTCGAGCTTCGACCCTCCTGGTTCTGTTCTAGCAGGTGAAACTATAGCTTCCATGGCATCTGCATCGATGTCATTTCGAGAATCTAATCCTGCCTATGCCCATTTACTTCTACAACATGCAATAGAGGTATAAACTAATATTTAATCAAATCCAAGATCTATATAGTGCTGAGAGAGTATTAAAACTGCCCGGTTCACATTTGTCTTGCTGCAGTCAGTTCTTCACATGCACCAATCTGTTAACTACTCTAATTTGAGCCTTGCTATAGTTATTCCTTTACATACAAACAACTTGTTCCATTTACAGTTATTTTCATGATAAATACAGTGGAAAATATGACAGAGGAAAATTTGCAGAATAAGCAGCCTGCCATAACCCGATGAAAATTGTGGAGGAGGAGGCGGTGATTTCTACCTGTAGATCCCTGCACGTGTTGATCGATGGCTATCAGAGAATCCTGCATAGGATGGAAGAGCATAGAATATTGTGTGCAAGCGATGCAAAAAATAATAAGCGGGAAAGAAAAATCGTATTAGGAATTTAGGAATTACGGCGCGCTCCTCCATAACCTGCGATTTGAGGCATAGTTGTTTTCGGTTTATGTTTGTAGTTTGAGTCGCGCAGTTTATGTTAGCAGTTTGGAGCAGTTGCGGTTTGGAAAGCCAATGTAGCAATGGATGTGCTCAGCCAGTTGCAGTTTGGAAAGCCAACATAGCAACGGATGCGTTCAGCCATCTGAAAAACTATTCCCTTCTGAGGATGAAGATGCATTAGGAACTAATGGAAACCTAACATCTACTTTATTTATGTTGCTTTCTTGAGAAGGTAAAGAAGGAGGTACAGTGGTCTCATCCCCTTCCATATCCTTTTCTATCAAAGATATTTCATGTTCAGTTGAAGGAGTAGTACTCATGTCTTGAATGCAAGATCTTTCAGACATCTGATATAAACCATTATCAAGGTGTATTGAGTGTTCTACCACAGCACCTTCTAGAATATTTTGCAACTCTTTTGGCTAAGATTGGATCTGGATATGGTCTTCTACAGAAGGCCCCCCAATGATAGGAATCAACTACTTGCTACTGGGATGTGCTGGGATAATACTAGAAGACAGGCACGTGATTGCTTGTTCAGAGCTTTTGGCACCTAGCTGTTCAATTTTGGTCTCCCTTACTCGATTTATGCAGGCACTCTATGCACTCCTTTCCCAATGGGGAAAATAATTCCTGCTAGTTGGAAAGAGATCCAACTCTGATCCCACTCTGTACACATTTTTACTTAGAAAATGTTAGCTACTTCTCCAGCAACACTTGAACTAGCATATGCTTCCCCAAATAGTCCTTCGCTGCCCCAAACCAGACCTCATCAGGGTTTTCTGCCACATTTTCCACCTCAGATAGACCATTTGACCTCAACAGAACTTTGAGAGTGATTTTTTGTCCTCATAATTGACGTTATGGATCAGTTGCTGCCATAAATAACCCTTCTGGGGTTATCTGCAACCTCAACAAGGTTTGATCAAGCCCTCGTTGTCAGAGAGGGTTCCTTTGGAGATCTGTTGTCCAAATTCAGACTTCCTGTGCTAGCATTTGAAGATGAGCTGGTGCCTAAGATTTGGCCTTAGAGCTACTTTTCTGCCCTAAAGATTTACTCTTTAAACAATTTTGTTGCCACATAAGGATTCTTCAAGGTGGTCCGCTTGCCGCAAATAGGGTTTTAGGGTTGTTTGATTCACAGACCTCACTCACTGACCCTCGATGTCCATGGAAATGCCTTGAACGGGCCTATGATGTCACAAAGTAGCCCTTTGCTGCTAAAACAAGGCCAAAAAACCTTGATGCCACATAATTTCTCCCTCATAAAACCATTATTGCCACAAATAGGTGAATTTTGCCTCTGGAATTATGTTTAAATAGAGTAAATAGAAGGGATTGGCTAGGGTGGCATCTTTCACCATTGAAACCAGTCAGAGAAAAGGGGTCAGAAAACCCTCTAAGAGCCTCAGCTAAAAAATTAGAAAGATCCACATTCTGTGACAATTAAAATGGTTCCTCTCTCTCCTTTTTATAGATTTCAATAGGTAGCTTCATGATCTTCATGATCTTCTTTATAACTTGAATATTATCTTTTTCACCCATATCTTTTTGTGGCCATGATATTTTCCCTTGAGAGATGTGAGGCCTTTTGAATAACATATATTTAATGTTTTGGAATCTGGATTAATCTATCTAAGGTTTCAACCCTGGTATTAGGGCATCTCCCAAAACAACTTGATATCACCACTATAAATATTGGCACTACTGCCTGAGATTTTTTTTTATGGCAGGTGAAATAAAAGCATAGAACATGTAGGCATGAATGCCGATGGAATGGACCACATGCCATGACTCTGTACTTGCCGACATAACAGAATACCTTCATGAATGCCCATGCCCATCGAATGGACCACTAACGAGATGCCACAATTCTTTACTTAGTGACACAAGACATCTTATATTGGCCACTGAGCTAAGTTCCACTATATGTACCAATATATGTGGTCACAACGCCACCAATTTTCATTACAGTAAGCAAAGACTCCAACAGGTTTGAACTTTCTCATTTTTGCATTGATCTCATTAAGCATCCAAATCTGGAGAGCATATTTACTTGCATGCACTACTCACCTGATCTCATATGGCTATGCTGGAATAACATTCCCCACTCTGTCCTCCCTCACTGGCTTCGAATAAAGAAGTTAAGGGTTTTGCAAGTGACAAGGGAACAACCATTACAAAAATTTTGGCAAATTGAAAGTAAGGTACATCTCCATTTTAAAGAAAAGTTTTGTGTTTATTTTTCAATGTTCCAAATTAAATTCTCTGCTTGTACTAGGAAGCACAGAATTAGTGGGGAGGTAGCCAGGTTTTCTAAATGAAAATAATCATATCTGAGAGTTAAGATTAATATCCTTGTAGGCACCACTGCAGTTGAGGGAGTTGATTGTTAATGTTCCCATTTCGCAGTTTCCCAAGTCTTTGTGGCAGTTGTAGCACCTAGAAAATATTGAACCGAGAGATCAAAGAAACATTATATTTCTGCCAGACTCACTTGGAAATATTACAAACCTCCAATATCTTGACTTGTCTGGGAGCTGCAGTTTTTAAAAGCTGCCACATTCATTTGGGAATTTAATTAGACTTGAGAATCTTTGTATGGGAGATTGCTCCAAGTTGCAAAAGATGCCACATTCATTTGGAATTTTAATTAGCCTTAAGCATCTATCTGGAATATTTCTCCAAATTGCAAGAGATGCCACATTCACTAGGAATTTTATTTGACTTGAGCATCTCTGTTTGGAAAGCTCCTCCGAGTTGAGCATCTCTCAAGGAATGCTTGGAAATATCACCACACTTGTATCATTAGACCTTTCATTTTGTCTGAAAATGAAGGTATTTCGTCCCCAAGTTGCAAGCCAACGATCCTTAGAAGACCTAAAGTTTCTAAGCACAAGCTTAGAAGAGCTACCAAGAGATCATATCGGAGAGCTAGGCCGTTTGAAAACATTAAAATTAGGAAGCCCTTTTTTGAAAGAGCTACTGCCTTAGGTTAAAATGACTCAAAAGTCTCTACAAGGAAATCAAAATCACAAACATTTCTCACAAAGAGGTCACAATGTTTGCTAGAGACATACTTCCATCTCTTCTAAATTGAGACAATTGAAGTTAGAGAGTCGATCCCAAGCAACTGGTCAAACAACAATGGAAGTTAGAGAGTCGATCCCAAGCTACTGATCAAACAACCTGAAGACAAGGCTATCAACAATGGCAACCTAGTATCCTCTATTTGAAAGAGGCAAAGTTGTCACCCATCCACAGTAACCATCCCCTCCTACAATCATTACTTTATTCCCTTTACCACAAGGGATGTTTTTTTCACTTATTTATCCTTCACGGCAACAACCCTCAGAGAAAATATGGAAACATTTATTCTATTTAAACAAATATAAAGAGCATTCACTCTGGAAAGTTGAAGATTTTAAAAAACTTCCATGCAGTAAAAATTAACAATCTGAGGAATAGCAAGAAGAATAAGAGGAGAGTAGAGACTGACATACTTGATTTTCAGGTTGTCTCTGATTCTGAAATTATACAGTCAGATAAAAATACTTCTTCAAAAAGACTAAATCGAAGGCCTACCTACAATAGTATGGTAAAGGCTTCTCCATGATCTCGACATTGCTTTAGTGATGTTAAAATGTCTACTAAGAAAATGTGTCCTATAACTGTAAATTTCTTCTCTACAGGGTTTAATGCTCAAAAAATAAAAGCACCTTAACTATGCTTAAGTTGTTCTATTTGTATATTACCATTTTTTTTTACCATATAGTCTTTTGAAGAAGATAAGAAGTTCAATTGGACAATATTAAGTATTCATTTAACTCCCAAAGTCTAGAAATAGGAAAGCATGGAAACTCCATTGTAAGCCATGTAACTACATTTTTACAACCTATTCCTGTACAAAATAACAAAAGACAGCTAAGAATCTTACCGGTGAAGAAAACCCGAAGAATATTTTTCCTTATTGAAGGAAAATGAGGTCCGCCCACAATCACCTACAAGCAGGAATCCATGTTAACATTAAAGGAATAGGTTTTCGTATCATATTGAAGGAAAATGAGGTCCTCCCAGTGCCCACAATCACCTACGACCAGGAATCCATGTTAACAGAGGAATATGATTTTTCTCATGGGCTGAAACTGTGATGCAAGATGAGGGAGTCGCAGGAAAGGGTTTTGCAAGATGAGAAACTTTTCATTGTAGCGCAAAGCAAGAGGAAAGAAAATTTCGTTACCAGTGCAGTGCAAAAGCAAAGAAAATTTTGGGAGGGAAAAAAAAAAAAAAAAAAAATTAAATTAATAAAATTTACTGTGTAATTTAACTATGTGTGATTTGTAAATAAAAATTTGGTCAACATAAAACAAAAAATCGAATGAAATATAAATAGAATATTTTCACTTTACAACCATTATTCATTAGCAAAAATTGGGCATTTTAGCATTGTAACCATCCACAATGCATGAACTAAAGGAATCCTCATGTGAAAAGTTTTAATTGTTATCATAATTTATTCATGAAGAGTTGGCAATGGAAGAATTTTTTTTTTGTGGATTCTAGTTCCATGGTAAAAGAGTTGGAGACAACTTCACAATAAATATGGATCTTCTGAGTATTGTTTTTGGATGAGATTGTCTATTTGCATCTCGCTCCACCGCATGATATAGTCTTATCTCATAGCCACTTTTGGTTGTTATGTACTGACATATGTAACTGTCCTATTCATATAATATAGTTTTTTTTTTCCTTCTTAAAAAAAAAATACAAAGGCATTTGGATTATCTAGTGGTCTAGAGCTAGATTCACTTTTTCATAAGCTATGGGTTTGGTACTCTTAAGAATATCAGAAGACCCAATTAAGCACTTCCCATTGTTATAAGATGGAGTAATTTTGGCACAAGAAACTCATTTATTCATGTCAATAGTCCTTGCCTTTAATGAGTTTGGATTTTTATAGGTAGGATGGTAAAAAACTAAACCTACTACTACTCAAGGAGAATAAGGTTCATTTTAAAAAGAAAATTTCACATGAAGAAAGGTCCATCCTTACTTATAACCCACATCTACAACCCAAATCCATTACATAATGAATGAAGCTACCACTTATATAAAGGAAGAGACAACATGTATGATACCCTAAAGCACACAGAAATCAAAGCCAGGGCTTTAAAGGAGCCCTCTCATCTCAAAAAAGGAAGTAATGAATATTGTCTCCTGGAACTTTAGAGGGATGGGTAGCAACCTAAAAGAAGAAGAAATGAAAAGTCTAGTAAGGTTGGAAAGGCCAAAAATTCTTCTGATCCAAGAGACCAAAATGGAGGAAATGGACTTTCTCTATAAAAGCAAACAATTTTGGGGAAAAGGGGGAGGTGTCGCAGTCTCCTCTAGAGGCGCCTCAGGAGGGCTGGGAATGTTATGGGACAAGACATGCTTTGAGAAAATCCAGGTTAAAATTAACTCAAACTGGATTTTTGCTCAACTTTTTCATCTTCACACCAAACAAACTGTGAATCTCTTCAACATTTATGCTTTGGTCTTCTTGAGAGATAAAAAATTCTCCTGGGAATCCATTAAGAAGTTAGAAAATGATATTTAGATGGATAATGTGATTCTTGTTGGAGACATGAACATCAATTTAAGTCAAGAGGATAAGCGAGGGGGAAGCATTGTAAGGGATCTAGCCAGGGAATGGGTGGAAGAGCTCATTCAGGATTGGGATCTATTGGATGTCAAGCCACCCAAGGGAAAATATACTTGGACCAATAGAATATCAGGTCCAGGCTACATTGCTAGAAGGTTAGATCATTTTCTCATCCAGAGGTCCTTCTTGCTCTTATTTCTTGATGTCAGTTATGTTATTATTTCTTCGTCAGTCTCTGATCACAAGCCCATCAGACTTGAGCTGAAGCTGCTAATGAATCTAGGACCTATTCCCTTCCGTTTTGGTGCCCTCTGGGAGCAACATTCCGAATTTTTGGACAAATTTGAGGAAGTCTAGAAACAAACTCTCAGTGGATCCCCCTTCTTTTTATGGAAAGAAAATATGAGTAGAGTGAAGAGGGCCCTCAAAAGCTGGGCTAAAGCCCTCCCCTCTCCGACTGAGTCAAGGTGGATGACCCAAGCCTATTTGGAAAGTCACCAGAAACAAATGGAAGAGATGGACATCTCAAAGGACAGATTAATCCTGGAAGAGGAGCTCTAGGCTAATCTCCATAAGGCTTGTTTTTGGGAGGAGGAATATTAGAGGCTTAAATCTCGGAGTCTGTGGCTACAAGCTGGGGATAGGAAAACCTCCTTCTTTCACAAGAACACTCAAGCCATAAGAAGTTTTAACTATATGTTGGAGATAACCTCAGGAGATCAAACCTTCTCCGACCTCACCAGCATCAAACATGCTTCCCATAAGCACTTCAAATATATATACACAGAAGAAAAGTAAGCAAGTCTCAGCTCCAATCTGCTCGAGTTGGTCCCTCTAAAAGGTCAATTCCAAAATGAACGTTATGTTGAATGCTCCTGTCACATTCAATGAAATCAAGCAAGCTCTTGATGAAATGGATCCGGACGAGGCTCCTGGGCCAATGATTACGCTTCCAGAGAGTGTTCCATTTGTTGTTTGTGGGGATGTGAGTGGAATTAGATAAGAGGCCATAGGTTTATTTTATGTTGAAGTGGCCAGCAACATTAGAGCCCCATCTTAGCTTGTATAACTCATCATCCTTTTGAATCTTCCTTTTCCTTAGCTCATCAGCTAGGTTAGTCCAACCGTGAAAGTGATTTTTTTGGACCCATTCCGGGGCCTCCAGTCATAACCTCCATTCAGTGTTTTCTTTGTTTTTCCATAAATCTTTGACAAGACTTTTTTTGTGCTTGTCCATATGAGCTCAGATTTGTTAGAATTGGTCTTGATTGAGATGAGGGCATTTCTCCCATGCATCATCCCAAAACAGTGTTTTCCTGCCGTTTTGAACTTCCTAAAAGAAATGGTTTTGGACCATTCCTTTGTTCTCCCAAGCTCAGTTCTAGACCGAGGAACCTTTGAGGTTGTCAGAGAGCCTGATTAGAGACTTCGGGTTGTTGGATGGGGCATATTTTTCATTCGAGAGTGCTACCCAAGAGGAGTTGGCGCTGGTGATCCATCTCCACCAGGTTTTGGCGCCCAGAAATTTTCGTAACAAGTTTGGGTTTCCAAGACAAAGCCCCCCATATTTTTTAGGTCTTCAGATTTTTCCTCAGGCTAATAGGGCCCATTTTCCCTTGTTCTCTTTGCCTTTCCATAAGAAGTATCTTTGAATGGTTTTGATTTTTTTTAAATATATTTGGGAGCATAAATGATCGAGTATTGTTATTGAGGAATGGCTTGCAGGACTGAGCGGACCAAGACTAATCTTCCCGAGAGATTTAGGGATGTGAAAGTCCAATTGGAAATCTTTTTTGTTTTCAATTTGGTGACCAGAGATTCCCAGTTGTCTTTGGCCAGGGGTTTATCAGTCAAGGGAACTCTGAGATATTTGGAAGGGAAGGAGTTGAGCTAAAAGCCTATAATGCGAGCTATGTTGAGTTGAATGGTCTAGGAGGTATTTAGGAAGAATATTTTTGATTTGGCTTTATTGATGGAGGTGCCAAAGGCCTGGGAAAAATCAACAAGAATATTCTGGAAGGAAAGGGATTCTTTGACCGAGGGAGAGCCCATAAGAAGAGTGTCATCCACATATTGTTGCTGGGTTGAAGGGGTGTTAGAGGGGTAGAGATTTAAACCAAATATGCTTCCATAATAAGGTGTTTGCCTATAATGGATTTAATAAATTACAAGTAAATCTTATGCTAGTTGGAAGATCCATTTACAGTTACAGGCATACATAACTTAACTAGTTGATTGAGAGGGAATGAGTAAACTTCTCAGCCCAATATGTCAAACAAGTATGGATTTATTATGAAGTGATCATCTACCACGGTTTAGGTTGTTGTTTGTATGGATGAAATACAAACATTTCCTATAATGATCCTGCTTGAGAACACCCTCTCCAAGGGCTCAGGGCTTAGAGGATTTAGCAGTTAAGGATTTTAGGTGTTAGGGGTGAGGGATTAATGGGTTATGGGTTAAGCGTTAACAGTTTAGGGGTTTATGGGTTAAGGGGTTATGGGTTTAAGTGTTAGTGGTTTAGTATTTTAGGGGTTTAGAGGTTTAGGGTTTTAGGGTTTTAGGGGGTTAAATGGGTTAGGGGTTGTGAATTAGGGCTTAAGGGGTTAAGGGTTTATGGGTTAAATAGGTTTAGGGTTTTAGAGGTTTAGGGGGTTGGGGGATTTAGCAGTTAAGGATTTTAGGGGTTAGGGGTTAGGGGTTAAGGGGTTAAGGGGCTAGAGGTTTAGGGGGTTAAGGGATTCAACAGTTAAGGATTTTAGGGATTAGGGTTTTTGGGGTTAAATGGGTTAGGGTTTTAGGGGGTTAAATGGGTTAGGGGTTTAGGGGGTTAATTTGGTTAGGGATTATAGTAATTTCTTTGGTGAACAAGGCACAATCTAATTGTAGTAACTGTAACTTGGTCAAGTTGTTATAGTCAAGGCAAGACTTGGTTGGGTTCCCAAGTCCCAAAAAAAGTAAGGGTAATTGTGAGGGCATGATAACTAAGGAGTGTCAATGCATGCCAAGGATTGAAAAGGCATGCTAACACATGCTAGAAAGTGTCAATGGATGTTGAGGGGTATTAGGGAGTGCCAGGACATCGCAAGGGAGAACTAGTTCAAAATGCATGGAAATGAACAAATACGAGTGTGTGCCAAGTAGTGTCAACGAATTCCAAGTGTCTCAAGGATAAAGTGTGTTAGGAGAAGGCCAAAATAATACTTGTAGGAGGTAAGCCTAAGGTTACATAAAGGGTTGGAAAAATTAGTTTGAGATAAAGGAAAACTTTGGGTTGGGCACAACATTGATTTTCCAATGACTTGGTTGGGTTCTCAAGTCGCAAAAAAGGTAAGGCTATCTATGACGGCATGAAAGCTAAGGAATAGCAAGGTGTGGCAGGGAATGCCTAGAAGTAATAACACATGCTAGGTAGTTCCAAGGCATGATAGGCATTCCAAGATGTGCCAGGTGCCAAGGTGTTCCATGAACACATGCTAGGGAGTGTGAGGGCCAAGTGTCAGGGAAACACAAGGGAGCACTAGTTTCAAATGCATGGAAATGAAGTATCATCTAGTTCCAGGTGTGCTGAGAAGGGAGCGAAACGTTATTCTAGGAAGTGACAAGGAATGTTAGAGTGCTAGGGAAGCATACAAAGATGTTCCAAGTGCCAAGGTGTGCCAATGTGTGCTAAGAAGTGTTAGGGAGTGTCGGGAAAAAAAAACAGAGCACTAGGTCAAAATTCATAAATGAATGAATAAGAGTGTGAGATAGGGAGTGTTAGAGAGTTATAGGTGTCTCGTGGACAGAGTAACATGGTATGATAGGAAGTGCTAAGTCATGTTATAGTGTCAGGGCGACATGCATCCAAGATGTGCCAGGTGCCAGGGTGTGCCAACATGTGCCAGGAAGTGTTAGGGACTATCATGGAAACAAAAGGGAGAATTTACGTTGTAGCTATTGTAGGACCCCGAGAATTTTTTTCCATGGAGAGTTATTTATGCTGTATCCATTGCATTAAAGAAAGAGGTCTATATTCAATTCTTTTTTTGTATGTGTTTATAAATTGGAAGAGAGAAATCATAAACAAGAAGGGCCTGAAAGAACTGAACAAATAAATGGAGGTCACTGGGATAAATTTGATGGCATTGGAGTTGGTAGTTTCAGACTATCACAAGGGAATCCAAGACAACCATGACTTGATTGAAGAAGTGGAAAAAATATGGCAGTCCACATTCAGGAAGATATCAATCCATTTTCGACTAAACTAGATATATAATCGTGGCTCTCTCTACTCATATTATTTCATTGAGATTGTGTTAGGTATATATTATTAACCTATGCTTGTGTCTATTTAAATGGATACTATATTGATAGCCCAAAAATGAGGCATTTTGTATTGTTTATAGTTTGTACTAGTTCTGAAAAAGAACTAGAAACAATTAATCTCTTTGGCTGCAAAAAGTATTCTACTTGTTGTGTTGGGGAGTTTCTCTCAGGAAATTTATGGATAACCCGACATATTTTTTATATACGTACTATGCAAAACATTTATAAATTTACTTGTCAAATTAGGGTCAATCCAATGCAAAAAAAATTTCCCCAAAACAAGCACAGGATGAAGCCAAAATGTGTGATGTGTGCATTTAAAGAGATGGATAGGTAGGTTTACCCTTACGAGAACATGGTACCTTAAAATTTGACCATAATTGGTTAGTGAAATCATTTTCAAAATGGCATCATGAGTGAAGCCCTTTCCAAAAGAGATTATTCATTTACATTACAATATATACAGCATAGTTAGTGTTCCATCCATGTTATCGCACACACCTGATGGTATCACTCCTTAAACTGGTACAAAAAAAATTATTTTATATATTCACATACATGACAGTCACAAGATGCCAACAAAATCACATACTTATCGAAATCCTCAACCATGAATATGCTAAATTTCTTCCAAATGTGCTTGCAACTAGGTAGGCATCAAAGACAATCATTGCAATGGGTTAAGGGGATATAAGAGAGAATTATGTAAGGATTTCCTTCTAGGTAAATGACATTGGTATTACTATTGTTAAAGGGGTGGCCTACAAGGATACATTGGTAGCTATTGATGCAAGAACATAATTTCAATATTTTTTTTCAAAATTTGTATTTGTCCTCCAGAAGGTCTTAGATATTTATAAAAGAGGAAGTTGGTTTCCTTGTTGCCCTATAATTTTGTAGAATTTCTAATTTCATATTTCGGATATGAAATTTTAGTAATTTTATGCATAAGTTAAGATGTTGTTTTATTTTTAAGGCCTCCTAGTCGTTAGGAAAGTTGAGTCTTATGATTAGGATTACTTGTGGTATCCTATGCATTTTTCAAACTCCAATACACCAAGGAAAATATGTGGAGGACTTTTGGGGGAAGTATGATTGTCCATAAAATGTAGATCGGATTTGGGGAACTTGTAGCTCTTTTCCTTGGACCCTAATAGTTCTTAGAGGTTGTATTTGGAGCGGTTAGCAGGAAAAAGCATAATATGCCCAAGAATATTAGTGTTGGAGCACCTGTGGTTGGGGAGAAAGGATAAGGGGTTCTAGGAGTTAAGGGGTTTAAGGGTTTAGGAGCAAGGGGTTAAGGGTAAAGGGTAAAGGGTTAGGTCTTATGGGATTTATAGGTTAGGGGGTTTAAGGGTTAGAGGTTAATGGCTTAGTGGTTAAGGGATTCAGGGGTTAAAGATTAACCATAAAGGGCTTACATATCAGGGTACTTAGGGGTTAAGTTCCTAAGGGTTATGGTATTTAGGTGTCAGAGAGTTAAGGGGTTAGGGGTTAATGATTTTAGGGGTTAGGGGTTATGGGTTAAGGGTCAAGGTTTAAGACAACATGGGATTAGGGTTTATGGCATTCAATGATTCTAGGTTAGGAGTTAGGGGTTAAGGGGCTAGTGGCTTTGGGTTTAAGGGATCAAGGTGTTAATTTGTTATGAGTTATGGGTGTAAGAGTTAAGGTATTGTGGCTTTGGGGTTAAAGGGATAGGTATTTTAGTGGTTACAGGTTAAGTGCGTATGGGTTGTGATAATTTGGCCCCTAATCCCCTTGTCAAAACTATTGTGGTTTCCCCTATCAATTTCTCTCATTGCCTTACCTATAGGTCCCTGGCCCCTATGCCATAAGGCCCTAAGGCTCCTTCTCATTCTCTAATGTTAGGATTATATATCTCAGTAAACCATGCTTGAACCTCTCACTTCTACCTATCCATGCTACCCTTATGTCCCCTTGCCCCGTTCAATACACCAAAAGATCCCCCTCCCCCAAAATTCATGATAATTGAATATTTGGACTCAATAATTTAACAACAACTTCACAACTAGTCCATTTATAATGGTGCCTTGGAGCTATTAGATGTCATTTCATTGAGCTACAATGATAGGTGAGAGATATGCATAGTTCACTAAAGGTGTATCAAGAGGCTATTAGTCTATTGGCTATAGAATTTGACTCTTTTTATTTGTAACTTAGCGAAATGGAAAAGATGTGGAGACAATATCCATTCTTCTTCTTTCACCGGGCCATGTAAAATAAATGAAGCAAATAGTCTCAACCCCTTGGAGAAGGAAAGTTGAGAACAATAATTAGCACGAACAAACAAATAATCCAATGAGTTAAATTTAGAGGCGTCTCCATTTGTAAACAAGCATCCATAAGCTTGTTAGAGTTAGTATGAATCTTTACTAGAGGTTGAATAGTCTTCACATCACCAACCACATCCAATTGAAAGGTACTAACCCCCACAATAAAAATGATGTCTCCAAATAAGGTGTAGTTAATACCAATAATATCACCTTATGAATCTATTACAATATTATTTGGAAAGTATGTTTCCATACATGTGTGAAAGAAAAAATCCATTTGGTTAGCAAAAGGAAGTCTTTTTGAAGACCTCAAGAAACCCCTTTGAAGGAGACAAGAAGGGTTTGAAACCATATAATACAAGTCAATATATGAACCCTATTTCTGATGTGTTCTATGCATGTGTTTGTTCACTCAGTTTGACATGTGATAGACAATATATGAAGCCTTTGTTTCCACGTATCATCTTCATTAGATATCATGTTGCTAAGAATGAAGTGTCTGGATTAGAGTTAAAGTTCCTATTCTAGTTTGTTGTCTTTTTTTGTCTTTTAGAGTACAAATCTTTCTAGTCTATTGTGCTAAGGCAGTTTGGCTTTCAAATATTCAAGGAATATGTGAGCTAATATAAGACCATAGTGTAATATTTGAAATAACATGATGATTTAGCACAATTTATGGTGTTGGATTGATTGAGATGTTTATTTTTGGATGGATCAATGTACATCTCTTTAGCCAATAGAGAAAAATCATTAATAATTGTTGCAAGTATGTTATTGACATGTTGAAGTTCCATTGAGACTTAGAGGTAGAAGATTTAGACTTGTATGTTGTCACCTATCCGGGTGTGATGACACTTTGTGGAGGTAGGCAAAGTTTCCATTTTTAAACTCTTGGATATATTCTATACGCTCTTGAGATAATTTCAACCTTTTAAATAAAATTACAAACAAATTTAAATTCATGCAATAATTACTAATTGATTTGGGGGTGACTCAAAAAATTGTAGCATGTTGGCTTGTTGAATTTGTTAGTAAGTTAATTAGGGCTTGATAAATTTGTAAGCTTCAGTGGGATTTATTGCGGTTGTATGTGTTTTAGAGAAGCAAGTTTGGAGTGGTAGTTGTGCTTCCTTTATTGAACTTTATTTCTTTGGTTCTTCTTCTTGTGCATTCCCACTGTGGTATCTTCTCATTTGCAAATATTTTCTTATTATGTACAGAAAAAGTTCTTGTTGCATCCTTCAAAAAGTTGCACAAATGTCCTAATTTATCTATGTAATACCCTGAGTTTTCTCACTTCTTTCAATTGGACTGGAATTTTCCACCTCAAGAGGGTTGTTAGTTGTTTTCTAACTAAATTGTTAAAATATTTTTTCTTGTTTTATTTATTAATTTTTTCTTCAAGGAGGTGTTTCCTTTAAACTCTAGAAGAAGCATTGCAAGTGGCCTAGTTATAGTTTTCATCAGAAGTTGTCTGTGATCATGGGCAAGACAACCCTTAGAGGGGGAAAATTGGGTATGTTATACCTATGGAAAAATTTGGCTAACATCCAATTAGATATGTTATACATAGTTCACAATTAGGAGATCACAAACCATACAGTCGCACATAAAAATGCACTCCTCCTCAAATATCAGGGTAAGTGCAAGATTATTTATTGAGTATAGTTTAGTCACATGATACAACTATCCCCCAATTCTACAGTAGAGAGACCAACATGGAACAACAAACTTAAAATCGATCGATGCACTCACTTTCATGGGAATTTCATGAAATCTTTTATTTTCTTATATAATGCACTTTTACCCACATCTTCAGATCACACAAAAATGGTATTCATAATAAATTTTTCAGGGTGAAGTAATTCATTTTTCCTGCAAGATCAAGTTACGTAGCTATAATGTCTTGTGTTTTTTCGTACATCTGACCAGAAACATACCTTGTAGGAATTTTGAAGGAAATCCCACTCAAATTATCAGAGAATCTCCAGGTGATGTCATTAAAAAAGTATGTTTCTCCTTATATGTTGATTATTCTTGCTCTTCACTGTGTTTTGATATAAATTCATTTCAATTCATTCATATCAGATATACTCTGGCTCCTGGTTCCAATTTAAATGTTGAGTTATCATCATTGTTTGTTTTTATTTATTTGGAAAGTGCTTGTGGTAATTTGAAGATTTTGCAAGAGACAAGAATCTCAAATAGTTGTTGACCGGGCTAATGCAAGTTTTATATGTAAAATGTGTGGTTTCAATCCTTGATGTATCAAATTTGGCCGCGCATTCAGGAGCTAGAATGGTCATCCTTCACCCACATTTATCACAAACTCAATCAACTAGCAGATAAGCTCTCTGAGGAGGCATTCAATTAGTAGCCAACTGATGAATTATCAACAAGATCAAGGTCGTGGCACACCCAAAAAATAGGCAACTCGCAAAATTTAAGCTAACAACAACCCCTACTCATGAAGCTGACAACTTGTCTCCCTCAAGGACCACTGTCTTCTCCTTCATCAGGTAATACTTCCTCAACAACTTACTCAACTGCATCATTTCTATACCCCCAAAAATCTATTTATGTTACTATGACCATAACATTTTTCGAATAATCTGATGTTTCATAGGTGAATGTCAAATGCCAATTTACTATTTGAAAACCAAATTTCCATCCCTTTTACCTAATGAGCCTTATTCATTGAATATTTTTTTGAATGGTGTTTTTTTTACTAATTTTTATCATTCAATTCCCAAATGCGGGTGATAATGAAGGGCAGTGATACGGAGGGTCGGTGGGATGGCAAGTGGCATTGCCACCTGGCCACCCACAAGCGCCAGCAAAGGGCATTAAACGACCTTAGCTGCACTCTTTATTGCACATTCAAGACTCGTTGTTGTCAATTCCACCCTAGCCATTTCAAAATGGCGTTGCCTGGTTGTCTCTCCCATTCCTCTTCATTATTGAGCTAATGTTGCCCCCCTAGAGTATCGGAGCCGAGCTCCTGAATGCCTACAGGGAGGCATTGCAGACTGCTCTGCTACGTTGAGTTGGTTCCTGGAGTTCACTTCTCTCAGACCCTGTCTTGTCGCCTGTAATTCGATTCCGAGGAAGGAAGAGCCAAGAAAGCTAAGTCCATGGCCTCTCTGGTTCATAACTCTCATGTGCCTTCGCTGCATAATCAACATTATTCCCTTAGAGCTAGCATGCCTCACTTGTGGCATCGTATGCGTTACCACAGAGGCAGCAACAGAGGCAGAGTAGCACGTTCGTCACCCTCGCCATGCACTAAGTCTTCTTCTCCTTCACTTGATCATTCCTATGGCCACTATCCTACCACACACAGTGGCAGAGGTTGCGCTCTATTTGTTGGTCGCTCTCGCTCCCCACTCCCCCCTTTGAATTTTCCCAACACTACCAAGACTCCGAAGCTGCCTAATTTGGAAGCGGTTGTCTCCACATCGTCAACCCACACTGCTATGTTTCAATATTCTTGCTCTTTCGACAAGCCTCGTATTATAGCCACCATTTCTGTTTATTTCCATGAGGAACCCTCCAGCTCCAGTGGCACCAGACCTAGGAAAATTCAGAAGAACTCCAGCTATGGTGCACCAAATTTACCAGGGAAAGGTGGCACTACCTCCAGCCATAGAAGCAAGGCTCAAGAAAACAGTAGTGAGGACTGGTCAGGTGGCGAACACGACAGTGGAAAAGATTGGTTCTCCAAAGCCTCCATGAAAATTGAAGAAGCTACCTGTGACGACAAGCACATTGACGACATGGAAGAGTACAGGTGTATAATAGTAGAAGAGCCTCTGTCTCCACTAAATGACACATAATATCTCAGGTTTTCTTCAGTTTTTGGTTTTCTGGTCACAAAATCTTAGGCCTGTTTTCATATCTCTAGATGCTTCTATGTTTTTTGACGATTCTATGGGAATTTGAAACTCTAAATCATTTTCTGTTAGCAATGTTGGTTTCCCCTGTGCGGGCAGCAGTATAACTGATCACTGGGCTAGTTTCCCTTATAAGGGCAGTCATATTTTTGCTATTTTGAAGAATTTTTCCTATAATACGAGCTAGAACTACAGAGGCCCAAGCCTCCATGTACTCTATGTTTTATTAATAGAATTTAGTCTTATTTAAAAAAAATAAAAATAAAAATAAAATAAAATAAAATTCATTCAATGATTTCTTATATGTCAAGATTCTTCTCTATTTCATGCCTTACGATATTTCCTTTGCAACATCTGGTGCAATTGCTAGTTTAAATTTTTGCACATATTTTAAAAAATAAACAATTTTATTTCATGGAATGTAACTCAATTTACAATCACGTTGTTATGATGTTATATTATGTTATAACATGAGATTCAAAGTTCAAATCCCATTAAGTGGCCAACCAAAAAATAATATTTTTTATCTATTTATTTATTATATTTTTAGAATGTGCTTTTAATAAAAAAAAATATATATATATATATATAAAATAAATAAAAATCATGACATGATCAAATTTCATATGGTTTGAATATCTATTTTTAAAAATAAAAAATATAATTGTCCACTATCCACTCATGGATATTTCAATGCAAACTTCTAAATGCTAATGATTTTGTCTTAATTGCTAACTATCTTAAATGGGTTTCATCTTAATTGTCATTGTCTTAAGTCGCCATTGTCTTAAATATAAAGTTTTGTCTTAAATATTTTTGTCTCAAAGTTCTTTTTTCTCAAATTGCTTTTGTCTTAATTTTTTTTTTGTCTCAAAGTGCTTTTGTCTTAAATATAAAGTTTTGTCTTAAATTTTTTTTGTCTCAAACTGTTTTTGTCTTAAATATAAAGTTTTGTCTTCAGATAAATTTGTCTTAAATTTTTTTGTCTTAATTTTTTTTTTTGTCTCAAATTGTTTTTGTCTTAAATATTTTTGTCTCAAATCTTTTTTGTCTTAAATGTAAAATTTTGTCTCAAACTATTTTTGTCTTACGCTATTTTTGTCTTAAATTTTATCTTTAAGACAATTCAATTGATATTAAATTTTAATATAAAATAACTAAAATAAAAAGTGACTTTTTAAGACAAAAGATTTCTTTTGTCTTAAAAAATGTCTTAAAACACCCCACATGTAGTAGTGATGCCCTTTTCTTCCATAGACCATTTTAAAAGTGCTTATCTTGAGCGTTTCTTTTTAGTCATTGTTATAAATATTGGAAACTATCAAACTAGAATTGTACCGAGTACCTATTTTTTTAAGTTAGAAAAAATTCATCTGGTTTTGAAAAGTGTTGATTCAAAATACACTTTTTTTTTAAAGAAAATTTTTGACACTTTAAGTTTTCTTATGTATCAAGTATGATTTATTTTTATTTTTTTAAATGTTAGCGATTCTCATGCCGATTTACAAAAGTGTTGATGCAACATCAACCCCTTTTCTTAGAGGGCTTATTTTTCACACTTTAAGTTTTCTAATGTATTAAGTAGAGGTAATTTTTTAAAAATGTTGGTGATTTTGATGCAGATTTTGAAAAATATCAACATTTTTCTAAGGCATATTTTTTGACACTTTAAATTTTCTTATGGCTTAAGTATGCACATTTTTTTTAAAATATTGATTATTTAGCCAATTTTCAATTTGTGTTATTATTCTTCTTGTTTCTAGTCCTAAAATATTTATTTTAAGGGTTTTCTAAACATGATTATTTGAAATAAAAAAAAATTATAATGTAATTTTTTATATTTTTTATATTTTTTTTCAAAAATCATAACATTAACATATTGAAGTTAATATTTTCAAATTTTTATATATCGTTAATTAATACTTCAATGCACATATATTTATTGTCAATAAAAAATATAATTTTAAACAATGGACAAAAAATATATTTTTTTGCATATAGATATAATTAAAAAAAATTTATTCTGGGTTCATTTAACTAAAAATGACATCTTAAATAAATAAAAAAGTGATAGAAAAATGGAATAAAAAATTATAAAAACAATAATATTTTAAGCAATTTTTATGAAATTCATATCCCAAAATAATGACATTTGCAGTTCCTTTTTTTTCAAAAAAATCATTCAAATCAAATTTTAAGTAAAAGTAACCCAAAAGATAAATATATGTTAAAAAAAAATGAGCGTATAGTTTTTAAAAACAATATAAGAAACCGGATTTAAAAAATCCTTAAAATAAAAAATATATAATTAAATATAGATAATTAAAAAAACACATTGGAACAATTATTCCTTAAAAAAAAATTAAGAAAATTAATTTGGTGCAAAAATAAATTAAAATAAAAAACAATACAAAAATTAAATCAAATAAAATAAAATAACAATTCAAAAAATAAAACATTAAAAAATTAAATAAATAAAAAACCTTAAAAAAACAATTAAAAGAGCTAATAAAAAATAAATTTAAAACATCAAAATTTAAAAAAATAAAAATTGAGAATTATGGCCCCATCGACCCTAATGGGGCAATCTAATTCTAGGAATCAGATTTCCCCGGGCATGGCCCATTGGGGCTTGGGAGTGGCTCCGAGGCAGAGCTACACACAACCTCCATCGGTGCAACTACACCCTCACTCACCTTCGCCGCCCAACGGGCCCTATGCGGGGAAGATATGATTCCCCAAATTTCCCCCACCCATGAATTGTTGCTTGTGGGGGTGGGTAAGGGGCGGAGGCTATATGAAATCCTACATACCCCAATGACCCAACGGACCCTCGGTGGGGGATATCTAATTCTAGGAATCCAGTCTCCCTCACATAGGGCCTCTTGGAGCTCCATCCGCTATGCACAACCATCCTGCAAGAGGCCCTTGGCTTGGGAGATCTCATTTTCAGAATTAAATTTCCTATTCTTAGGGCCCATGGGGCCATATTTTTTAATATTTATTTCTAATTTTTTCATATTTTTTGAATTTTTTTTTTTTTTTTGTCTAACCCACACGAAATTGAATATTGAATCTCTTGCTTTACACATGACTTCAGAACAAGGAGATCACCAATTGAGCTTGACCCTATGGGTTGTTTATTTATTTATTTTTCATTTGTAGTCTTTTAATATATATATTTTTAAATTTTATTATAATTTTTTAATGTTATTTATTTATTTATTTATTGTCTTTCTCTTCTTCTTTTTTAATTTTTAAATTATCGTATATTATTTTTAATTTTTAGGTCAATCTTTTGATTTTTTTTCTAACTTTTTATATTTTTATTATTATTATTATTATTATTATATATATATATATATATATATATATATATATATATATATATATATTTGGCAATACTTTTTTATTTTTTTTATGTTTTATTATATACTTTTATTTAATAATTATTATTTTATTTTTTTTTGTGTTTTTCTTCTTTTTGTTTTATTTTTTTTCTCAATGTTTTAATTTTTTGTTTTATTAATTTTTCTCATGATCTTTAACTTTTTTATGTTTTAATGGATATTTTTATTTACTTCTTTTTATTTATTTCTATCCTTTTTTATTATTTTATTTGATTTAATTTTTTCCTCCAAGGTCCATGTCAATCGTTGATTAGCAACTTGATCCCATTATGTGTCAATTTGATAGTTTATTTTAAAGTTTTCGTTATAATGGATCGATGTTACCCCCCATAATGTGTCAATTTCATGGCTCATCTTTATGTTTTCATTATAATTGGTTGAGTTCGCCTACATTTCGTGTCAATTTGATGGTTGATTTTTAAATTTTTGTTGCAATGTGTCATGTTATCTTATGCTAAGATTTTAAAGTCGTTCTACTTATGGAATTTAACAAAGAAATTACTCTTTGTATAGACTCTTTGATTTAAGGGTTCATTTTATTTTATTTTTATTTATAAAATTTCTCCATAATGTCATGGTTGAAACATGTTAAAATCTAAAGGTTTTTTGTAGTTATGATCTTTGGTTTTAATTCCATGGTTGAAAATTTCTCAAAATTTTAAGGTTTTTTTTGAGTCGTGATATTTTATCTTTAACGTTATGGTTGAAAACAATTTTAAGTATTTTATGTTTAACACCATGGATTTGTTCGATTTTTAAGGCTTTTCAGAGACATGATAATTATCATTAATATCAAGCCTGAAAATAATTGGAATTTTAAGATTGTTTGTAGTCACGATATTTTATCCTTAATACTATTGCTAAAAATTGTTGAAAATTTACCTGAAAGAAAAAATATGTTATTCCAGTATTAAGATTTTTTGTTTTCAGGTTGATTTTTCACAAAAAAAAAATTGGTTTTTATTGGTTTTAACTACCATTTTTAAAAAATGTTGAAAAATTACCCTTTAAAAATACACGTTACTTTTTGATTTTTTTTTCTAGAGTTATCATGTTAAGTTGACACTTTCTATTTGATATATCACATTGTTTATAGGCAAACTCCACCAAATGAAAATACCCTTCCCACCTGGTGGGTTGGTGCATGACACACATGTGTAGCATGTATCCAAGGACCTTGATGAAAACTTATATTTATTTGTTCTTTTGTAGATGGTACACAAAGCTAAAGTTTAGTTATGTACCCATTCCAAAAAATAAGGCTTTCCAAAAATTTGAATTAAAATTTGTGTCTGTGTTTGATATCATTGTCTTAGGTACACTATGAAGTCAAAAAATTTCCTTCATGAATACCTCTAAAACTTGTGAAACTTCTTAGGTGGAGTATAAATGGATAAAATTGGAAGCTTTAGCTAACTTATCTACAATTACCATTATATATTCATGTTGTGCCATTTTTTTGGGTTAGCTAGTTATAAATTTTAGCAATATTACCTCCCACTTCAACTATAGTAAAGGTACGAGGTTCAACAATTCTACTGGATGTTATTGCTCTTCCTTCACCAATTGAACTTCTTGACACCTTTCAAAGTGTTAAAAAACTTATTTATTCATTCCTGGCCAAGGAAATTAATTCTTAAGTGAAAAAATATTTTTTTGATATCTTGGATGTGCTACATATGATTTTTTTGGAATTCAATCAATATTAATCTTTTAATTTTATCTATATTTGGGATACAATTTTTTCTTTCATATACTAGCAATCATTTTTCACTAATTCCATAATCCAATTAATTTATTTGAACAATTTAATTCCTCAAATGGTCATGAATATGATTATAAATATAATCACTTATCGCTACCTTTTGTATTTACTAAACAAAATCTGTTTCAATTTTCATTACCTTTACCTCACATAATTGCTTTAAACTCTAACTTAGTGCATATGCCACTTTTTTTTCTTTCCCATTTATGTGTTTGATGTCAAAATTGTGTTCACCTATGAATTCCATCCACGTAGCATACATTACATTCATGTCAAGTTAGTTGAAAAAAAAATCATATTGATATGGTCTGTAAATAAAGTGAATTTCTTACCAATTAGGTAATGTATCCACATTATGAGGGCATGAATTATGAATGCCAATTCCATATCATAAACTGCATAATTAATTTCATATTCATTTAGTTTAAGAGATTCATAGGTGTAGAAATTAATTGTAGATTCAATACTTCCCATGTAATGTTCGAAAACGTAAGACAAATATACTTCTACTCATATGCATAAATCAATTAATGATTGAGAGGTAATATAAAAAAACATGTGACATGAATCAATTAAAATACACAACAGGAGGACATATCTAAGGGGAACCCACAACTCAAAACCCCTTCCTATCTGTATTGCATTAATCACAAAATAGAGAAGAAATGCAATGTGTGTTCAATCCTCAAAAATTTCTGCACAAGTATAATTTATGTTACTGCCTCACAAAATGACTCTATATAATACTTAGCCAATTTCCTTCCTACCAAGCTCATATTTCCTTATGATATTTCCTTAGGAATTAACCCCTATTATTTAGGGAAATTCCTCATAAATAATTACACAATCCCTATAGGTTCTTCTCTAACTGCATGCACCACTTATAAAACTTGGATAGTAGTACAACTTATAATACACTTCCCTTGAACTCCTATCTCAAATGAGTAACTCATATATCATATAAGAATGAGTTAATTATGGATAATTTATCAGTTAACTAGTTGATCACTAAGTACATAACCCACTACTACACCTCCCACTAGTTCTTCCAATAGTTGGAACTATTATAACTAAATTTGAGTCGGTTTAACATAATTAAATTATTACAACTCAAATTAAACTCAACCTAGGGTCATAAAATTTAGGATATACTCTACATGACATAATTTAGGCCCTCAACTCTAATTAACTGATCCAAATAAGTCAAAATAAATTATTTAACACATTTTTGTTGCCTTTTGATGTGGAATTACAATTCTCCTAATTTAATTCAAGGTAAAATTAAATCAGGATTTTATTGTTGTGATTTTCAATACTCCCTCTCATCAAGAAAGGGATTACCAGATATCCCAATATTTCCTCTATGGAATTCAAATTTCCATCTTGACAATTCTTTTGTCAAGATATATGCATCATGTTCTTTTTTAGGAATGTATTCCCCCAACATAATCTACCTTTTCATAAAATCTCATATATGGTGATTCTGGAAGTTGATATGCTTGGATCCAATATGAAAAACTAGGTTATTAGAGAATTTGATACAAATATGATTTCCATAGTAAATTATAGTGGGATCCATCATCTTATAAAATAACCCAACAATAATTTTCCTCATCTAGATAGTGTCACAAGCTTCTTGATAAGAAGCCATGTATTGTGCTTCTGTGGAACTGAGTGCAACTGATATATGCTTACTATTTTACCAATAAAATGTTGTTTACCCAATACTGAAGACTTATCTTGTATTACACTTCTAATATAATGGAATACCCTCTGGATCTATATATCTGTAGCCTTGAATATTCACTCCCTCGGTATGTATGTACCAAAGACCATAATGAGTAGTTCCTCTGAGGTATCTCAAGACATGTTTGGCCAATTTGAAATATAGCTAGGTTGGCTTAACCATTTCTTGACTAAGTTGGTTAACTAAATAACACATGTATGTTCATGTGTTCACCAAGTACATGAGTGAACCTATAAGTTGCATTTAAATCATGGCCTCCACATCCTCATCCAAAGTGGCATCCTCTTTCCTCCCACATCATGCTAGAGTAGTGTCCATGGGTTTTCTACACTCCATGTGGTGCTTCTTTGGTATCTTTTTGGCATACTTTCCCTAAGAGACAAAAGATTCCCAATCTCCTTTCCATAGTTTTGAACCAATCATTTCTTTCATCTCGAATTCTCTTGCAATATCCTCTTTGAAATATTTTATCAACTTCTCATCACCGATTAAAATAAAATAATCAACATATAATACTATTATCAACAATTTCCATTCAACAACAATATGTTAATTTTTTTCCTTTTCTTTACTTTTGGTGAATCCCAACCGGGTGAAATAGTTGGTGATCCTGTTGTATCAAGCACGGGGTGATTTTTCAATCTATAGAACGCTTGCCTGAGTCTACATACTTGTGACTCTTTGTCAATGGTCTCAAATCGTTCTGTTTGTTCAATGTAAACCTCCTCCTAAATCACTCCATTAAGGAATGTTTTCCTCACACTCATCTCATCGATATTTCATCCCATCTACCCTATAAGTTCTAAAATTGATATGATAGAAGAGTACCTTGATACTGGAGAAAATGTCTCCTCTTAATTAATTCGCTCCACTTGAGAGAACCTGGTGGCCACAAATGTGGCCTTCTATTTCTCGATGCTTTCATCAGCTACTTGCTTGACCTTATACATATACCTTGAACCTACCACTAACTTTTCCTCTAGTTTTGTACCAATTCCTAAACATTTTTTCTCACTATTGAATCATATTCCCCTACCATGGAATCAACCCATACTAGCTTCTCTAGTGCTTCATCGAATGAGGATGGTTCTGTCTCAACTAGCTCAATCATTAGAGCCATGTACCAAGTATGTCGATCTAGTGAGATCCTATGCTTACATTTTGATGTGGGTTCTCCCACATTATCTCTAGCATCATGCAATAATATGTTGGATTCCCCTGTGTACTTCGTTCCATTTTTTTATGTCTCTGCATGAGTCGGTGTTTCCACTCTCTGCTACTATTCTTATGGTTTCTCATCAACATCCTGAGGTTCTTCCTTTAGAGCCAAACATCTCATGGCCTTCTCTTCATTGCACTTAAAATCTCTATGAACAACTTACATCCCACATGATGTAAGTAACACCTAATAGTTTTGAGGTGTATTAGTGTGTTAGGGTCCTATAGTCTACGGATCAAAGTGTGGTTTCCTCTTACTATTCATTTTGGGGGTCTATTTGTCAAAGTTTAGACTATGAGTAATTATGTGTCATAGTCTACAAAGTTTCTTATTTAAAAAGGTCATAATGGTAAAATTATTATAAGTATATGGGTAATGAGGGGATCTGTAATTCCAAATTTGAATTTTTGAAATTTTAAAATTCATGAAGGGGTCATAATCACAAAATTTCACTCATGAGGGAAAAGGAGCCATTATGAGGGTTTAAGGGTCATGTCATGGAGTTTGCATCCATCATAGTCCATCGTAAGTCAAATTTTTGTGTCATTCCAGACAATTATATTTTTTTTAAAATAGTTATGGATCTGTTAGTGGCATAACTCATCATCATTGAAAGATTATCTGCATGTCACCTCACTCCCTGGACTCAAAAATCACCATCATGTCATGAAAGAAGGCATGGGGAGGCATAAAATTTGAATTCATTCAAGCTTCCATAATTTTCAGTGCAAAAAAACTATAAACCAACCTTTCAGGAGTTTTCAGAAGTTGCAGAGGTCAAAATGAGATGTTTCAATATCAAAAGATAGAGGGCTACATGGACTTGTTGCATAAGGTGACCGTTTTAGAAACAGTTTTCAAAAGTGGTCTCCAACCAAATGGGGATCAATTTTGGAAAACCCAAAAAGGTTTATGTCAAGAGAGGAGTAGATAACAAAATCCTCTCTCATTTTATGCACAAGGTTTATGGTTTAGGAGATATGAAATTTTCTTGGAGGTCTATTTAAAAAAAAAAAAAATGTATTTTCCTCTTGTTTCAGCCATTGTTTTTTGGTGTCAATGTCTAAGAGAGGGAAGTGATTTAAAAAAAATAAAATAGGTTTTTGTCAGTAATAGGACAAAGAAAAAATTCCTCTCTAATTTTTTTCACAAATGTCGTGGTTTGGGAATTATATTGGTAACTTGGAGACCCATTTTTAGAATTCCTTGCTGACATAATTCTGAAATTTTTGAAATTCAATTCGTAAATTATAAGTTTTGGAATATTTGAAATATTTTGGGTAATCTAAGGTGAATTTTAATGGTTCTAAATCATCATCAGGACATTTCAAGCACATATTCATACTTATTTTATTCTGGAATGATCTCGACCATGTCAGGCTTGAAGACATATTGCACTTTGTTGTGCAAGTATATTAGTCAATATTATCTTGAGAAATTTTTACTTTTAGATATTCTAGAAGTAATTTTAGTAGGGATAAGCGTCAGGAATTTCAAAATCAAGTCGATAAGTTTAAAATCATGTAGTTAGATATGTTAATCAGAGATGCATCGTTTGAGTTGATGTTTCTAAATTGTAATCGAAATTTCTATTTTTTCCACATGGCAAGGGAGGGTGCATTACATCTAGACTGTTCTACTCTTGTAACAAAAATTTGACCACCTATAGTGGTAATTTAAAAATCCTAATTTCATATAATTACTTAAGAATGTGAAAAATGGTTTTGGTTGGAGTGTTAGAGGTTAGGCTTTAATTTTCTGGAAATTGAAAATCTTTTCCTCAATAAATAGAAGAAGGAATGAGGAAATTTGAGAAGGGATACATGTGTCTAATTTTTTTGGTACGTTGTTTTCCTCGATGATGTGATATATAATTATTTAGATCTACTTATATCTCATAAATCGATACTGTTAATTTCATCATGTTCGGTTTGATGAAATTTTTTAGAATCCAAATGAGATTTCTCAAGTTGAAAATTATATGTGTTTTTCCCTCTAGAATAAATTTAATTCATTCTCTATAGATGATAAATTTATAATTATAACTCATTAGTCCTACCACTACAATAATTTTGAACATGGAAAATCTTAGGGGCTAATATTCATAGGTGGGCTAATTTTCCATGGTTTTTCTGAAAAAAGGTTTGTCATTTTCAATTTTTTTCTAAAAGTGATTCACCCAAACTTTATAGTATAAAATTATATTATCCCAAAAATTGCCAGAAATTTATAAACACTATAAAAATTAATTAGAAATTTGGATATATTTAATATATCACCAAAAATTTTAGAATCTGCATATCAAGGACTCGTAATACTCACCAAGGTTTCTAAAGTTTAAGATAAATTTCCATCCCTAAAATTTTCCCTGATTTTGAATGATTACTAATAGAACTGACTATCGTTCCCTTGTGAGGATTACCACAATATGCCTTATTAATTTAGAACTTCTATAATGCCTTGATCTTAATTAGCCATATCCTCTACACCCACCACAAATAGATTAAGATTTGAGTCATCCTATGATAATTATAACTAGTCTAAAATTTAGATCCTACAAGTCATTCAGTTTGACTGATAGTTGAACTTAGCCAGAGAGCCCTCTCCAAGGCTAGGAGGGTTAGACCTTAGCCTAAAATAGGTTTTTTGTTAGGTCCCTATATTACTAGTGTAGTCCCCTATTGTTGTTAGTGTAGCCCACTTACGTTTATTGTTATACACCTGTAACCCCCATATTGTAATTATTGTGCCCTTACATTACTATTGTTAGGTCGGATAGGATTATATTGCGACCACATGGAATCTTGTTTATAGAAAGGAGGTTTTTTCGTTTCTATAATCGAAGATGTGTTCATTTAAGTAATGTAAAGGAGGTTTCTCCCTTGAAATGGTTTATTTATAAGGCGTTTATCTCTCTTTTTTTCTATTTTTGGAACTAGTTTCATAGCATTTGGTATAAGAGCTTTGGATTCTAGGGTTTCTCTGCCCCAAACAGGTCATCGTGGAATTTTCTCTATAAATATTTTTCTACGAAGGTTCAAAAGCTGAAGTTTTTATTACGTGAAGCCGAAATTCTGAGTAACTTCGTGTAAAAATTTTAGATCTTGGCACGTAATATTTTTGGAGATATGATCTGTGGAAGTTAGGATTTTTGCAGGCTTGCGAATTTCATATGAAAGAGGTGACATTGGGAAAATCTCCATAATTCTCTTTCTGAGCATCAGATTAGAAGTTTGTAAAAATTTTCCAAAATAAAACTGATAGTAGTTTCCTATGTAGAAATTTTAGAGTCGAAGGAGGAAAATTTGACACATGGCACGCCGTACAAGTTTGGTCTACGGAACCAGTCCATAATTAGGTCATTGTGGGAGATTGGGCATAGCTTTTCCTTGAAGCATCCAAATTAGATCAGAACTATGTCATTGAAAAGAAGATTTAGAGGGATACTAAAGGACTGAATTTAAGATATTGAAGATCTAAAATCACAGGGATAATACAATTTCAATATCTAGCTCCTCGAAAGCCAGAAAAGGTGTGTATTTTTTTCAAATTTCATAAGTCTTGGTTGGAAAATCAGTTTGAGGTGATTCGAAGGGCATGATGAAGTATATATATCAATATTGGGCTCTAAAATCCCCCTAAAAAGAATTCAACACCCATTAATCCCTTAGAATACTCTATTATGACTCATCTAGACCAAGAAGTGCAACATGATATATCAAAATTAGAAGACCAAGTGAACCATATTTCACTCTTGCAAAGAGCAACAAAAAATGAAATAGAAGTTTTGAAGAAAAGTGTGGAAGCGAGGATGGATGGTTTGAAGAATAATATGGATGGTTTGAAGAATGGTGTGGAAATTATATGGATGTTTTTAAGAAAGTCGTCGAAGCTAATATGGATGGTTTGAAGAATGACATGGAACACATGGAAGAAAAAATGAACGACAAAATGGAAGACATGAAGAATGATCTAAAAGAAAACATGCAAGGTTTGAAGGAAAGTTTGACAAAGTTGATACAAGACATGATTCCTAATGGAAAAAAGATAGTAGAGGAAAGTCATTATTAGAAAAAAATAAATGTTAATCGGGATTTCATGAACTCTAATGTTGGATCGAAGACCCACCATATTCCAAATATCAATATGAGGAAGTTTGATGGCAAGGATCTCGTAACATGGACACTACAGATGGAGAAATATTTTGATCTCAATAGTGTGCAAAACAAAAAAAAGTTACGCCTTGCAACTTTATATTTAGAACAAAATACATTTTTATGTTATCGATGCCTTTGGTCCCATAAACAAATTGTCACTTGGTCAATTTTTACGGAGGAAAGGATAGCACATTATGAAGATAAAAATAGACACACCTTCTTTAGCCAATTGATAAATCTTAAACAAAAGGGTTTAATGGTGGACTACATTGAGGAGTTCCGAAAATTAAATATAAGGGTAGCTTATATTCCAGAGGAACACAAGATTGACTTTTTCATAGGGACTTTAAAGGATAACATCCAGCATGAGGTTCACCTTTGGTAACCCGATTCGTTGGAGAAGGCATTGAAGTTAGCAAGAAAAATTTAATTTAAAATTATGGCGACAAGGAAACCTACCACTCACATCTACAAAGATGGAAATGCTGCTACTCATATAATTCCACAACCTACAAGGTTGACACCACAACAATTAGAAGAGGAAAGATAAAAAGGGCTTTTCTATAGTTGTGATAACAAATACACTAAAGGTCATAATTGTGCTAAGGAGAAATTATTTCACATATATTTTGAAGAGGAGGAAGAAAATGAACAAGAAACTTCAAAATAAGATGATATACACTAGGAAAAAACCCTAGAGAAAGATTAAATGAGTTTGACCATATCATGTAATGCATTGGCATGAATTAAAACTCTTCAATCTATCAAAACAAAAGGACATATCAATCATAAAAAGGTAATGGTGTTGATTGATTCGGGTAGTACCCATAATTTTATTCATTGTAAGGTAGAAAAGGAATTGAATTGCTTCTTATACTCAACACCAGAGTTTCAAGTGATGGTTGCAAATGGATGAACTATAAATTTCTTTTGAAAATGCCATAATATAAAATTAAATATGGGGGAATATGTATTAAATAGTCTGATGCTTTCCATTCCAATTGGAGGTGTTGATGTTTTACTAGGAGTACAATGGTTACAATATTCGGGGATGGTAGCTTTTAATTTTCAAGAAATTTTCTTAAAAATCTTTTCAGAAGGAAAGGAAGTTGAATTACGGGGTATCGTAGGGAAGCCAGGAAATATAATAAGCTCCAATGTCAAGATAAATCTTCTAAAGAAGGAACAACGAGCCATAGCTACACAATTATGCTCACTAGAAGTTACAACATCAAAGTCATCTATTTCCCCAGATCTCCAAACATTCTTGGACAATCATTCCAAGGTTTTTGAAACTCCCAAAGGACTCCCACCTATTCATGATCATGATCATTGTTATGAAACCTGCTCCAAAAATAGAAGAAAAGAGAGATACGCCTTAGAAATGATCCACTTTGGGGGGAAATCTTCTTTACATTACATAAATGAACAATTCGTGGATGATACAAATGAAAAAACTTGCTTCTATATATAGGAGTTCATGGGGCCACAATATAATCCTAGCCAACCTAACAATAATAATGTAAGGGAACAATAATAACAATATTGGGGTCATAAGGGTACAACAATAACAATAAAGGGGTTACATTAACAACAATGAGGGACTATACTAGTAATATAGGGACCTAACATGCCCCTCTCCTTCAAAAAGGTGTTGTCCTCAATGCTTGAGTAGCTCCAGGTGCTTCCGTATAAAATTATCATCCTCCCATGTAGAATCTTCAGTAGGTAGGTTCTTCCATTTGATGAGATACTCTAAAATTGATCGATTTCGTAGCTGTTGAGTTCTTGTTTCCCTGTCTGCTTCAGGTTCCATTGTGATTTTTCCTTCCTCATCAAGTTCTAGAAATATTACTTGAAATAGAATTTTGTTCCCTATAACCTTCTTTAATCATGAAACATGGAAAATTGGATGCACTCGCGAAGAAGTAGGAAGCTCAAATTTGTATGTCGTAGTACCAATTTTTTGCAACACTTTGTAAGGACCATAGTACTTTGGTGATGATTTATTATCCTTCTTAGCTTGCTTGAGGGACATTTGTTTGTATGGTTATACTTGAAAAAATACCCAGTATTCTAGATCGAAAATTCTCCCGCTGTGATGTTGATCTGCATGTTGTTTCATTCGATTTAGTGCCAAATTTAGGTTATCCTTTAAGATTTGGAGAATTTCTTGTTGATGCTCGATCTGATTTTCTGCTACTTGAACCTTATAATTTTCTCTTAAATAAGATGTGATGGATGGTGGATGATATCCATAAAATTCCATAAAAGGGGTCATTTTTTCTGTATTATGGAAGGAAGTGTTATACCACCATTGAGTGAGAGGTAACCACTTGACCGATTGTGCTTGCTTATCAGATACAAAACAATGAAGATATTGTTCCAAACATTTATTTACTATCTCAGTTTGACCATAGGATTGAGAATGATAAGATGAGCTATGAGCTAGTTGAGTACACAAACAACAAAATAATTACCTCCAAAAATTTCCAGTCAATATGGGATCTCTGTCACTCACAAGAATCTTCAGGTTTCCATGTAAATTTTTAATTGTTTCCATAAATGCAATAGCAACTGTACTTGCTTTAAATGGATGAGATAATGCACAAATGTGTGCATACTTGGTAATTCTATAAACTACCACCATGATCACACTCTTTCCTTTGGAATTAGGTAAACCTATGATAAAATCCATTGAAATATCCTCCCAACATTGGCTTGGAATGGATAAAGGTTGTAGAGGGCTTGAGGTCTTAATTGTATTAACTTTATTTTGTTGGCACACCAAACATTCCACCAAAAAATTTTGAATATTAGATTTAAGGCCATACCAAAAATATTATTTCTTCACCTTGTGTTAATTTCTTAAAAATACTGAGTGTCCTCCTAAAGGAGAAGTGTGCAATTCCAAAAGAAAATTTTGTTTTAGTTGGGAATTCTTGAAAATATATAATCAGTATTTGTACCATAGGGAATCATTTTTCCAACTAAATGTATATAATGTAGTAGGATCTTTCTACAACATTTTAATGAGTGTCCACGCTTCTTCATCCTTCTTCCATTCATCCCTTTCTCCGGTTATCCAAGATGGTTGGATAATAGAAATGGCACAAAGCAATTCTTCCACCTCTTCATCCTTTCTTGAGAGTGCATCTGCAACAACGTTTAGCTTCAATTTTTTGCTGATGATTTCAAAGTCATAACCCAACATCTTTGTGACCCATTTTTGCTACTCTTCTATAGTCTTTGTTACAAAAAATGTTTAAGACTATCACGATCAGTTTTTAGCTTGAATTGTCTTCCCTTTAGGTAAGGTCTCCATTTATTTAGTGCATGTAGTACTACAAACATTTATTTCTCATAAATATATTTTTGTAAATAACATACTTTGATTGGATGACTTTCAAAAGCAATGGGTCTTGATTCTTGCATTAAAACAACACCAATTCCATTTCCTGAGGCATCACATTCCACAATAAAGGTTTTTGTGAAGTCTGTCGTAGCTAAGACTGGTGCTAGGCACATTTTATCTTTAATATGTTTAAAGGCCTTAGCTTCTTCAGGAGTCCATGAAATTTAATCTTTCTTCGATAATGTTTTTAGAGGTACTATTATTCTCCCATAATTCTTAACAAACTTGTGATAATACCCTGTTGACTGGAGAAATCCATGCAACTTCTTTATGACTATGGGGACTTTCCATTCCTGAATGGCCTTAATTTTGTTAGGGTCTACCTTAACACCCTCATGAGATACAATATGACCCAGATATTCCACCTCTTCTACTCCAAAGAAACATTTGGATGTTTTTTCATATAATTTCTCCTTCAATAGTTTGAGCACCCTATCAACAAGTTGAACATGATCCTTTCAATACATGTTGTAGATTACTATGTCATAAAAAATTACTAGCACAAAGTCTCTAAGGAAGTGTTTGAAAATGGAATTCATCAACCCTTGAAATGTAGAAGGTGCATTGGTAAGGCAAAAAGGCATGACCAAAAATTCACAATGACTCTCATGAGTTTGAAATGTTGTTTTTAGAATATCTTTAGTCTTCATTCTCATTTGATGATATCTTGAATGAAGATCCAACTTGATAATATAAATTGATAAATGTAATTAGTCCAATAATTCATCAATCACATGGATGGGAAATTTATATTTAATAGTGAGCTTATTGAGCTCCCTATAATCTAGACACATGTGCCATTATCCATCCTTCTTTTGCACCAATACTACTGGATTAGAGAAAGAACTTTGACTAGGTTGTATTATACCCACCTCTAACATTTCTGCAATCATACGTTCAATTTCGCTATTTTGAACATAACGATATATGTAAGGCCTAATGTTTGGAGGAACACTTTCTGGAATCAAATGAATATCATTATCAGGATAAAAAATAAGTGGGAGTCCTTTGGGAGTTTCAAACACCTTGGAATGATTTTTCAAGACTTTCCAGAGATGTGGAGAAATATATGATTCTGGTGTTGGAACTTCTAGTGAGCATAATTTTTGAATTACACCTCGTTGTTCTTCCTTCAGAAGATTTGTCATGATATTAGAGCTTATTATATTTCCTGGCTTCCCTGCGATACCCCTTAATTCAATTTCCTTTCTGTCTAAAAAAAAAAATCAAGAAAATTTCTTGAAAATTAGAAGTTACCGTCCCCAAAGATTGTAACCATTATACTCCTAGTACAACATCAACACCTCCCATTGGAATGGAAAGCATTGGAATATTTAATACATATTCCCCCATGGTTAGCTTGATATTATGGCATTTTCCAGAGAAATTTATAGTTCTTCCATTTGCAACCATCACTTGACATTCTGGTGATGCGTATAGGAAATAATTCAGTTCCTTGGCTACCTTACAATGAATAAAATTATGGGTAATTCCTTAATCAATAAACACTATTACCTTTTTTTTCTTGATATGTCCTTCTATCTTGAGAGTTTGAGGAGTAGTAATTCCTGAAAATGCATTGTACGATATGGCCAGACTCATTTCTTCTCCTTCTTCTAGGATTGGTTCATGGTTTATATACTCTTCTTTTGAAGTTTCTTCTTCATTTTATTCCTCTTCACAATCTATGTAAAATAATTTCTTCTCAGCATGCTTATGGCCTTTATTGTATTTGCTATCATGACTGTAGTGAAGCCCTTTTGCTATTTTTCCTTTCAATTCTTGTGGTGTCAACCTTGTAAGTTGTGGAAGTCTAGGAGTAGAAACACTTACAAGTTTATAGATGTGAGTGGTAGGCTTCCTTGTCACCATAATTTTACATTCATTTTTTCTTGCCAACCTGAATCCCTTCTCCAATGAATTAGGTTTCCAAATGTGAACTTCATGTTGGGTGTTATCCTTGAAAGTCCCTATGAAGATATTGATCTTGTGTTCCTATGGAATATGAGTTACCCTTATATTTAATTTTTGGAATTCATCAATGTGCTCCACCACTAAACCCATTTGTTTTGGATTTATCAATTTCTGAAAGAATGTGTTGCTCTTTGTATCCTCATAATGTGCTATCATTTCCTCCATAAAAATTGACCAGGTGACAATTTTTTTCACAGGAGCAAAGCTATCGATACCATAAAAATGTATTTTGTTTTAAATGTAAAGTTGCAATGCATAACTTTTGTGTGTTTTTCACTTTATTTAGATCAAAATATTGCTCCATCTGTAGTATCCATGTTACGGGATCCTTTCCATCAAACTTTCTCATATCCTTCTTTGGAATATGGTGGTTCTTCAATCCAACATTACATTTTAAAAAATCACGATTAACATTTATTTTGTTCTCATAACGAGTTTCCTCTACTATATTTCTACCATTAGGAATCATTTCTTGTACTAACCTTGTCATCAAGCCTTCCATGTCTGATTTTAAATCATTCTTCATGTTTTTCATGTTGTCTTTCTTTTTTTCATCGATCTTAGCTTCCATGTCATCCGTCTTAGCTTCCATGCCAGCTTCCATGCCATCCATTTTAGCTTCCATGATTTTCTTCAAACCATCCATCTTAGCTTCCACGCATTTCTTCAAAACTTCCATTTCATTTTTTGTTTCTCTTTGCGAGAGCGAAATTTGGTGCACTTGCTCCTATAATTTTGATATATCATGTTGCGCTTCTTCCTCTTCATGAGTCATAGTTGAGCCTTCTTAAGGCTTAGTGGGTGTTGAATTATTTTTAGGTGGCATTTCAGAACCCAATACTGATATCTATGCTTCAATATGCCCTTGGAAACACTTCAAACTGATTTTTCACACAAGACTTAAGCAGTTCGAAAAAAAATACGCACCATTTTATTGCTTTTGAGGATCTCGATATTTAAACTTAATTATCTTTGCGATTTTGGATGTTCATGTTGGGAAAATCTTTTGAGAGGGGGGGGTGAATGGTATTTCTGCATATTGAAACATTTACTTTTCACTCCTACAAAAACCCATACGCTACTTTTCTGAAGCCAACCAGCGTATACACGCGGATATCCTTCATAAACTCACGTATATACAGAGATCTTGTTATGCCATTAATTCTTTACTTAGATCTATGCAACATTCATTCTTCTGATGATTAGATAACAGTAAGCATGTGCAGTAATAACAGAATAAACCATCACACATAAGCATCACACAAGAACACCAGGATTTAAGGTGGAAACCCAAGTCGGGAGAAAAACCACATTACGGTTACTCGATAACCTTTAATATTTTATTATAGAAAAACATCTACAACATATGTCTTTGGTGCGAGACTCCTACCCCGTACGCGAGCACCCACACGCTCGTTTACCAGCCTCTCCTGGAAGGAAGCTACAACCCCCTGCTCTCATTTACCAGCCTCTCCTGGAAGGGAGCTACTACCCCCTGCTCTCATTTACCGGCCCTCACTTGGAAGGAATTTATGACCTGACCCCGAAGGCTACATCCTCGGCCTCATGGACCACGTTTCATCAATTTTCTGTGGATCCAAAGAATCCTTTAGGACACCACTTGCAGGCCACGTTTCATCATATTTTCAAACTGGACCCACTCCATACATTTAAGCACAGTCAACCATGAAACAGATACATATAACTCACTGACAGATATCTGTAAACCAGCAGAACAGATCAGACATTTCTTACCACAGACTTCAGCAAACCCTAGTTTGCATACGCACTTTCACTTCACTGATGTCACGTATATACGTGCTTCCATTCACGCAAACCAGCGTATACCTCTGTACATATTACGGAGCTCATTTTATTGCGCATACGCACTTTCTCTTTAGTGAAGCCACGTATATACGCGCTTCCTATGCAGCGAACTAGCGTATAGATCTTCAACCATTATAGAGCAGCATACTTCTTCAGATCAGATATTCAGTTCAGATTTACCCTTTTACTTTAGACAGATGTTCGCCTCATCTCAGATCTAAGCCTTCCATAAACAGATCTAGCAGATACAAATACATTCCAGATCTAGATATTCCGCTTCATCATTTCTTCATAGGTGCATCATAGTTTCAGATCTATTATCAAACCTTTACCCTTTCCATATAGATATACTTCACAGAGAAGTATTCATTCAAGCTCAGACATCTTGCACCCACACTCATGATTTTCACAATGAATTTCTTCTCTTTATATAGGTTTACCCTTTTTCAATACCATGAGCCCCTTTTTTCAATACCATGAGCCAAAACAATACCATGAGCCCAAAACTACATTACTTCCGATGGTATTCCTGGACGGGGTCATTTAGACGAATCATTACCCAATACAATGGGTCAATACCATGGTGGTTACCCCTGGTTTTGCATTTTAAGAGCGCTTTTTCCCATACGCGACTTGGCACGTTGATTCCTGCGTGCATACGCGACTTCCCTTAGGCAAATCCATGTATGCCTAGAGACATACTCTTTTCATCAAGATTTAGCACATGCTGAATTCCTTTCTTCATTGCCTTCTGTACACACTGTAGATACATCAGATTTACTTCATCAAGAACATATTATATCAAGCACAACTTCATCAAGTAAGTTGCCATCATCTTCATCAAGTGGGTTGCCATTCAAGGACAACACTCAGCATCATATTGCTAGCAAACATCATTTCATATCAGATTTACATCATTTACCAAGTCCATCAGGTCAAGAATAACTTCATCAGGTGGTTTGCCATCAAGGAAAACACATGTCAACAATCTCATGTCTTTATCTTCATTCAGTGGGTTGCCATCAAGGACAACACTCTGCATCATATTGCCAACAATCTCACGATCTGAAATTCCACAGGGTAGTAGCACTATGAATCCTTTTTCGAATGTCATAGGTCTAAACTGATTTGGATCCTTCAAGTAAAAGTTATGCCCAATGTCCCAAACTGACCTAATTATGGACTACTTCAGTAGAGTGAACTTGTACGATGTGCCACATGTCATTGTTTCCTCCTTCAACTCTGAAATTTCTACAAAGGAAATTAAATTTTGTGTACTTGCGGCCACATTTTACAGAATTGAAATTTGACGCTCGGAGGGAGAGTTATGATGATTTTCCTTCAGTCACCTCTTTGAAATGAAATTAGGTAGCCTGAAAAAACCCTAACTTCCACAGACCCTATCTCCAAAATTATTGCGAACCGGGATCAGAAACTTTTATAGGACATTACTCCAAATTTCATATTCGCTCTGTAAAAATTTAAGCTTCTTAACCTTCGTAGAAAATATGTGATAGTGAAAATTCCAGGATGGCCTATTTTAGGTGAAACTTGAGAGCCTGAAAAAAACCTAACTTCCAAAGATCATATCTCCGAAATATTTCAAACCAGGATCTTAAAGTTTTACATGGTATTCCTCACGCTTTTAGATTCGCTCTGTAAAAATTTTAGATTCTGACCCTTTGTGGAAAAAACGTTATAGCGAAAATTCCATGATCACCTGTTTGGAGAAGAAAAACCCTAGAACCCAAAGGCTCTGATACCAAATGTTATGAAACCATCTCCAAAAATAGAAGAAAAGAGAGATGAACGCCTTAGAAATAAGCCACTTCGAGGGGGAAACCTTCTTTAAATTACATAAATGAACAATTCTTGTATGATATAAATGACAAAACCTCCTTCTATATATAGGAGACCATGGGGCCACAATATAATCCTAGCCAACCTAAAAATAATAATGTAAGAGCACAATAATAACAATAGTGGGGTTACAGGTGTACAACAATAACAATAAGGGGGTTACACTAACAACAATAAGGGACTATACTAGTAATATAGGGACCTGATAATCATGCTATTTATTCTATGAAGTGTTCCTTCAAAAATCAAGCCTTGCAAGAATCCTTATGTCCAAAAGAGCGAAATTGAACGTATGATTGCGTAAATGTTAGAGGTCATTATAATTCAACCTAGTCAAAATTCTTTCTCCGCTCTAGCAGTATTGGCACACAAGAACGATGGATCATGGCACATGTGTATAGATTATAGGAAGCTCAATAGGATCACTATTAAAGATAAATTTCCCATTCCTATGATTGATGAATTACATGGAGAAATTTATTTTACCGAGTTGGATCTTTGTTCAGGATATCATAAAATTAGAATGAAACTGAAGATATTCTGAAAACTGCGTTTTGAACTCATGAGGGTCATTACGAATTTTTTGTCATTCATTTTGGCCTTACCAATTCACCTTCTACATTTCAAGGGTTTATGAATTGCATTTTCCAACCCTTCCTTAGAAAATTTTTGGTAGTATTTTTTGATGGTACACTAATCTAAAACAGTTCTCTGAAGGATCATGTTGAATATGTTGACAGGGCGCTAAAATTATTGGAGGAGAACCAATTATATGCAAAAACCTCCAAATGTTTATTTGGATTACAAGAGGTGGAATATCTTTGTCATATTGTATCTCATGAGGGTGTTAAGGTAGACCCTAACAAAATTAAAGTCATTAAGGAATGGAAATTCCCCACAACAATAATGTAGTTGAGTGGATTTCATGCGTTAATAGGGCATTAACACCAAGTTATTTAGGAATTATGGGAGAATTGAAACACCTCTAACAACATTATTGAAGAAAGATGAATTTTCATGGACTCCTGAAGCAACTAAGGCCTTTGAACATCTTAAAGAGGGAATGTGTCGAACACTGGTCTTAGCTACGCCATACTTCACAAAAACCTTTATTATGGAATATGATGCCTTAGGAAATGGAATTTGTGTTGTTTTAATGCAAGAAGGAAGACCCATTTCATTTGAAAGTCATCCAATCAATGGAAAGTATTTATAGAAAACTATTTCTAACAAGGAAATGTTGGCAATACTGGATGCACTAAGGAAATGGCGACGTTACTTGATGGGAAGGAAATTATAGGTAAAAAATAATAATGATATTCTTAAATAATTTTTGGAACAAATACTATCTTTAGAAGAGAAAAAAAAATGGGTCACAAAGATGTTGGGTTATGACTTTGAAATCATCTACAAAAAAGGTATGTGAAATGTTGTTGTAGATGCAGTCTCAAGAAAGGATGAAGAGGTCGAAGCATTTCTTTCTGAAATTTCTATTACCCAACCAGATTGGATAATTGAAGCAAGGGATGAATGGAAAATGGATGAAGAAGTGTGGACACTCATTCAAAAGTTGTAGCAAGATCCTAGTACATTGATACATTTAGTTGGAGAAATGATTCCTTATGGTACAAATATCACTTATATCTTTGTAAGAATTTCCAACTAAAAAAAAAGAATGTTTAGGAATTGCACACTTCTCCCTTACGAGGACACTCAAGAATTTTAAAAACTTACCACAGGGTGAAGTAATATTTTATTTTAATGGCCTTAAATTTGATATTCAAAATTTTTTGGCAGAATGTTTGGATAAAGTGGAGAAAATTAGGTCCCTAGGTCTTCTACAACCTTTATCCATTGCAAATCAATGTTGGGAGGAGATTTCAATGGATTTTATCATAGTTTTACCTAATTCCAAAGGACAGAGTGCCATCGTGGTGGTCGTTGATAGACCTACCATTTATGCACACTTTCTTCCATTATTTCATTTATTTAAAGAAGGTACAATTGCTACTATATTTATGGAAAAAATTCAAAAGATACATGGAACGAAAAGATTATCGTAAGTGACAAAGATCCCATTTTTACTAGAAATTATTGGACGAAATTATTTTCTTGTCTGGGTACTCAACTAGCGCATATCTCATCCTATCATCCTCCATCCGATGGGAAAATTGACATAGTCAAAAAATGTTTGGAACGATATCTTTTTTGTTTTGTATATGATAAAAAAAACACAATGGGTCGAGTGGTTATAGATGGCTGAATGGTGGTATAAAATTTCCTTCCATACTGTAGAAAGAATGACCCCATTTATGGCACTTTATGGATATCATCCATCATCCATCACATCATCTTTAAGAGAAATTTTTAAGGTTCAAGTACTGGAAGATCACATCGAACATCAACAAATTCTCCAACTCTTAAAGGATAACCTAAATTTGGCACAAAATCAAATGAAAGAACAGGTAGATCAACATCGCAGCTAGAGGCATTTTGATGTAGGAGGCTCGGTATTTTTATGGTTACTGTTGAGCTGCATCTTTGTCTGAATTCTTACTATTTTTATAAGATAAATACATACTTGTACTTGGTGTTTTTAATCATTATTAATCCATTATGTTGATGATTAGAGGCATTTATAAATATTAATTATTAAATTATAAATTCTTGTTATTAATTAATTTAAAGGGTGTTTGGTAATATTTTCGTTAATAAATACTTTCTTGGTTTCAGGAAGGCTCGATGCAGGAATACATTTGAGTATGAATTCACCAAATGCGTAAAAGCAGCAGCTGGGTAGTTGAGTTGATGTAGGTGAAAATATCCAATTTACGACCAAATGGAGAAGAATCTCTAAATTTCAAGACATGGGTTGTCTTTAGAGCACCGTGTTTCCTATAACCCAGAAACCGTTTGCCGTAATTCGGCTTCTTGAAAGAGTTATCGTCAGGGAAGACATGAATATTGGAATGGTGGATTTGCTTTGCCAGATGAGGCTTCAAAACATGCTCCACTTGTAGATTCTATTCGTACTATATGACTCACATATTGTAGTTCTAAAGCATGGGGTTTGGCGTGTGAAGGGTATCATTCAGGTTTCAAGATCTATTGGAGATGTATACTTGAAAAAGCCTGAGTTCAACTAAGAACCTTTATATCGAATGTTTCGTCTTTCTAAACCGCTTTGTGGATCAATATTGACTGTTGAACCCTCAATTAATGTCTATACCATTCAGCCTCATGATCACTTTATAATATTTACATCAGATGGGCTTTGGGAACACTTGAGCAACCAGGAAGTAGTTGATATTGTTCACAGTCACCCACATGCGGGAAGTGCAAGGAAGCTTGTTAAAGCTGCTTTCCAAGAAGCAGCAAAGAAATGAGAGATGCGCTATTCAGATCTCAAGAATATTGATCGTGGATTCAGATGAATTTTTCATGATGATATTACCATCATCATTTTATCCTTAGATCATTCTTTAATCAACAAATTGTCAATTTGTGGCCCAACAACATTTATAAGAGGTAGTGGGATTACTGTACCTTCAAATTCACTTGCCCTTGATAGCACAAACTTAGATCATGTTGGCTGATACACTTCCAGATGTAAAAAAAAATGTTTTTGATTCATCATATCTACCTAATAAGGATAAGACAATAGGTAAAAGGCACCCTCCATCTACATGCCCGGATCACCCTCAATCCAAATTGACCGAGGACGATGCTCTCTCTATTTATGTCTATGTTGCAGAAAATACGAGTTGGCTCTGGCTCGATTTTGAGCTCCAACGAGGATATATCAAAGCCAAAAGCATCAGTGATTGAAGGTCAAGAAAATACCAATGGAGATGCCTCTTTTAGTAGTTCTATAAGTACATTTACTGAAAGCTTACTATGTATCAGTAAATAAAATTCAAAATAAAATTCTTAATCCCCATGTTCCATAAAAAAAACCAAGGAAATTCATGCTTCTTCTGTTCCACAGAAAGTCAAAAAAATTCTTGTTTCAATTGTAGGAAAGTAATTTCTGACAACTGCTTCCAGATATGCAAGTAGTGTCCAGAATATTTCTGCTTGTATTGCTCGATGCAGAAGTTTAACAAAGAACATGATCATGTTTATTGTTTGGGATGTAATTTGGAAGCCTGAGAAAGAATGACAACCATCGATCATTTTTCCACTCCCGGATTAGACAACAAAATGAGCAGCCCAATTATAATCCATGGCAAAGATTGAATAGTTGTATAGGTGAAATTGAACTGCGATTGGGAAATATTTCTGAGTTCTCTTCTGCGTCAAGTAGGAATGCTACATCAACTAACATGGCACCGCTTCTTCCACCAGCTACACGAAGTTCGAATTTCCTCCAGAAGCCACGAACGCATCTTCCAGCAATAGCCAAATCCCAAAAAAAGGGGAGTGATTTCCTGATTCATCATTTTGTTCAAAGCTCATTCTTATTCCGAAAGCATTGTTAAAACCAATTCTCCTATATTCTGATTACTGGGTGAAATTCAGTTTTGCAATCAAAATTTTTATATATATATATATATATCAGTGTTCATGAGATATGGAGGTAGTATCTAGATGAGAAGAAGTCGATAGATGAGGGGATCGATTATAGATGAAGGAGCTATAGAATAAAGCAAACGATTTTCTGGAGAGGAAGAAGTTGATAGATGGAATGATGTAGTTGCTACAGAAGGAAGAGAGGTAGGAGATGCGTAATAGAATGAGATAGCTGCTCTTATAATGGAACTACGTATCAGAATGAGATAGTTGCAGAGATAGAGTGCAGACGAAATGTAGAGAGCGCAGAGTGTGAGTCTGTGATTTTAGAAGCATAATTTCTCCTTTGTCAAATCGAGTTTCCCAAATGTAGAGAGCGTAGAATTTCCATCAATTTTATCAGATGCAAAAATCTATTTCTGAAGATGTAGATTCGGCACCAAATTTCCCAGCAGCTAATGTATTTGTTGATTAATGTTTGAAGCAATGGTTTTGATTTAATTTCATAAATTTTGGCTCTGCATTTATTTGTTTTTTTTATGTAACCATTGTATATTTTTGTTTTTAACGTTGGGTTAGTTTCGTACTTGCTCTAGGTAGTGGAAAGGATCTACTACAACCTAGAGTCGAGTCCTCATTCTTCATAGCTTTAGGATTTGTTTAAATTGTAGAATTATCTTTTCTTTTCAATTTTTTTTTAAATAGTATTTAATATTTCTTAATTCAGCACTTAGATTATTATTTTGTTTTCGAGGTCTTGAGTTTGATTGTGTAAGAACAAATTTTAATGCTTAGAGTTTTAATAATGGTTTTCCTTACTTAGTTTCTTTTGAATGTTGCACGCTTGATATTAATTTGATTTGTTTATGCATTATGGGATTGCAACTAATAATTAGAGCCCTTTTAAATTAGAGTTTCTCTTATTTTTCATAGTTTGAGTGCAGATTGAAATGTGCAGGTAGAGTGATTTTGTTTTCATTATTAAGTTACATGGTTTTCTTGATTTATTTAATCTAGATTATTTGTTTTAAAGTTTATCATAGGTTATTTGCAATACTATTTTCAATAGGATATTTTTTAAGTGTTATTTTACGTAAAGTAAAGTAGTTGTCTTTTAACAATACACAGGATTGTTTCTTTTATTATTTTAGAATCTTGAATTTGTTATAAAGAATAGTTCTTGTTAGTTTAAGGTTTGAATTTATTATTAATATGAGCTTTATTTTTTTAATTTTAATTTTGAATTTTTTATGAAGAGTAGTTAGTTTCAGGTGTGAGTTATCATTAGAATAATATGTGTGCCTTTATTCTTGTCTCAATATTAGTTTCAAGTGTTAGTTTCAAATTGATGAAAGAAATAAATAGATCACAATTTTCAAGATATCATAGGAGATTTAAAAAGTAGAATGCAAGTGTGAGAATGTCACATGATTGAGGATTAATTTGTAGTTTAATTACTGTAAGGATTTTGCATTAAATGGAATTGGGTCAGTAAGTTTCATTTTCAAGATTGTTTATTTGCGAGCAAATGTGTCTTTCATTTCAGCACCTAGTTTATCGTTAATAAGGAAACTCATATACCTTGATCAGTAAGCTGAGCCAATACACAGTACAACTCGCATTTACAACTCCTGGATTGATAATTAATATTGAGAGGCTTAATTCGACAATTAAGCTGACCAACAGTTTGGCGCCATTGCCGGTGAGTTGTATTTTAGCTTAGGTAAAATTTTCTTACAGAGTTTCAAGAATATTGTAGGGCAGTCAGAGGGTAGAGAGAGTACGGTACGACATCAGTGAAGAGCCACGCATCCACTATTGTGGGGTTGCTCTAAAGTTTTGCCATCTTGCTTATCTCTTGAACTTTAATTTTCGTATCTAGATTATGTGTAGAAATAGAAACAGGCTTTATACATTTAATTTCCAAATTGCCTTGTTTTTAATAGATTAAATAGCACTTTGATTTGGAATTTTTCTTTTCATGCAAGTGTGGTGAGTTGTATTTTAGTCAAAAGATTTTAAAATTCATTTATCTTCAGAATCCAATATTCAACGTTATATCATTTTGGAAAACTGTAAGAACCCTTGCATACTAATCCATGTGATGACAAAATGTACCAGTTTGCTCGTTGAAGAAAAGAAGATGGTATTTTGAGGAATCATTCGATGAGGAGTTTTTATGCTACCACAGAGATGAACAACTCATCTGATGAAGAATTCACAAGTGATGAGTTTAACACCTTTCTTGAACATAAATTCAATATTATTGAATCTTGTAAGAACTTTTCCGGATTATCCAGAATATTGAGGAACATGTGTCGACGTTTCGAATCCCAACTGGGATCCATCATCAGGACAATTAGAATGAAGAAATTTTAAGAAGGGTTTCAGACCTTTAATGGAGAACAGTTTCTTGAAAAAGAGCCGACAAAGGTTTTTTAATTTTGTATTTTTTATTAATTTTTATTTTAATAATTAAATTTCTATTTTAATAAATCTTTTTTATTATTAATTTTAATATTTCTAAATAATTTTTTTCTAAATAAATTTTCATTCTAACTAAGTTTATTTTATTATATTTTACTTAAAAAATTGGTTGATTAAAATTTTTATTTATTTAATTCATGAAAATTACTTATAAATATGTTAATTATTATAAATATTTATAAGTAATTTTCATGAATTAAATAAATAAAAATTTTAATCAACCAATTTTTTAAGTAAAATATAATAAAATAAACTTAGTTAGAATGAAAATTTATTTAGAAATAATAAAATCGATAATAAAAAAGATTTATTGAAATAGAAATGTAATTATTAAAATAAAAATTAATAAAAAAAACAAAATTAAAAAACCTTTGTAAGCTCTTTTTGAAGAAACTGTTCTCTATTAAAGGTCTGAAACCCTTCTTAAAATTTCTTCATTCTAATTGTCCTGATGATGGATCCCAGTTGGGATTCGAAACTTCGACACATGTTCCTCAATACTGTGGATAATCTAGAAAAATTCTTACAAAATGATCACCATAGGAGTTTAAAAACCAAAATTATTAAATCTTTGATTTCAAAATTCGATGATTTACAGGAACAAGAGAAGGATGAAGAACCACCGCTTATCCTTTGCACAAAATCTCAAAAGAAAAATTTCCTTGGAAAGTGACCACTGATTGGTCTAAAAGTTTGCGAAATTTGCGAGGATGGTCATGCAACTGAAGATTTCCCATCACTGCCATGATTACGAAAGGTACTCACGGAATCAAGTAAGGAATCGAATCAATCGCGAGGTATAACTCAAAACCCAACACCATTTGATACTTGGAATAATTATTATTTTCCTGAGTAGGTTCCTCAACATGTTTATAATCCTCGAATTTCATGGCAAACTTCTGATCCTCCTCCAATTGAATATCCTACTCCATGGCCACATTGGCCCTCTCCTTGGCTGTCATCCTCTAGCCAGATATCTCCATGGCCTTAAGAATCGTTCAGATCCTTATCTCTAGGGAAGTATCCCATGCAAATTCAATCATATGAGCATCAACAACAACCAAAAATTATTTCCAATACACCATTAAGTTATCCACCTCCATGTTCCTAGCCGCATGTGCAACCTTACCCTAACCCTCATCCATACCCTAACCCTAGTCCATACCCTAACCGTCAACCTTACCCTAACCCTAGTCCATACCCTAGACCTAGCCTTAATCCTTACCCTAGCCTTTATCCTTACCCTATCCCAAACCCTAATCCATACCCTAACCCTAGTTCATACCCTAGTAAATAACCTAGACCTAACCCTAATCCACACCCTAGAACTAACCCTAAATCTAATTTAAAACCTAGACCTAACCCTAGTCCAAAGCCTAATCCCAATCCAAATCCAAACCTTAGTCCAAGCATTAACCAAAACCCTACCCCAAAAAATCTCTTAAACCCTAATCTAAACCATCAGGCTTCACAAAAATTTGAGCCACCTATTCTTTCCGTTGACTCCCATATTGAACAAAATGCTACATCTTCCATGATGGAAAAGGGAATGAATCTAGAAACCTCCTCCATTAACATAGAACATTTAGCCCGGGAAGGTGTAATTCAAAGAACTCAAGAGGAGAAATATTTCATTGGAACTTGTTCTAAAAATATTGTTGAAACTCAAAACCCTAGAATCTCTCTCAACCATTCTTGTCAATTTGAAAAGCATATATTTGAAACTGAACTTGAGGGATTCATATTTTGTCTTTCAGTAGATTCTTTGTGCCTCTAGGATAGTGACTATAAATCTGTGGAAGATTTTCGTCAGTTGGAAAATCATAAATATGTGGATTCCATTGAATCATGGTTTCAAGCAGTCATCAAGCTATCTTATTTCCCCAGCATTCAGAAACTCTTGGTGCCATATCAATTAAAGAAAATTTTTTCTCATGCTTTCGTATGTCTTGAGTCTATTCTTTAAAACTGAGTGTGAGTATAATCAGCATTTTTTTACGCACATGGCTTCATTGGAAGTACTCATATACTTGAAAATGAGTCTTTTGCCTCTTAGGGTAAATAGGGTAGGAGAATAAATGAATAAAGCAGTTACAATGCTATTAGGGTTTTTCCTTTTAAATCATGGCTATTAAAACTATTTTTCATCCACATTAGTTGTTAACACACACATTTGTGACAAATCTTGTTGAGTACAATTCACTCTAATGCCTCATGATTTTGCAAAAAGTAACCATGATTATTCGCTCTAATAAGTTGTCATCTCGGATATATATTTTCGATTTCCATTAGAAGGTACTATTGGAAAACCCCTATGGTGGACCACTCTTGCAAAGATCATAATGAGCTATTTGGGAGAACACTAGCATTATTAACTCAAAGAATATTTCAGTCATTGCCTGGGATATCTTTAACATGTCTTTAGGGTAGAGGAATTAGCCAGAAATGATTAGTCATTAAAAAATTTTCACACCATCCTGTACTCTTAAGAAGTAGATCTATCTCCACACTTATTAAGTAACCTTTATGGTTAATCATAATCATAGTTTAGAAAATATTTAGGAGAGGATAGGAGGTCTCGTAATGAGCTGGCCTACCACGATGATAGGATATAGCATGCATGACATTACTGCTACTGGTCACCAAGCCCGAGTAATGGCTTTCAGCCAAAAAGCTGGAAGACAAGAGGTCTCATCATGAGCGAGCCTGTTCATCCATGTTACTTCTTGTGAGTGGCACTGCCATCAGTTGGTTACCAAGCCAGGAAATTGGCCTTCATATAAAAATGCAAATAAGCTAACTCAGAATATTTATCTAGTAAGTGGGATACTGACATTTTGCTAGGTTAAAAGACATCCCTATCGAGGTTATGGATGCCTGTGGGAAGCAGGGCCATGTCTGTGGTATTAATGTTTACTACATACTATGATTTGTTTGGTTATCCTTCTCTTTCCCTATGGCTCATCATTTTTCTTGGGAAATGGTTTTAAGATGATTTAAAGATGATGATTTGAGTTCTATCTTTCGAAAATCAAGAATACTTGAATGATGTGGTACCCTTAGTGAAGGTAATCCTTTGTACTATATTAAGAGGAAATTTATTTTTGAATCTAGACGACAACGTAATTTAGAGTGTTCAATAAAGAGGTTGTTGATTGGTATCAAAAATCACTTTAATTTTCTATGGTATTGGAAGTGATGAAGCACTCAATGATGACCACTCACAAGGTGTTCATTTCCGACAATGTGTATCGATTATAGTTCCCTCCACATATGTGTTGAATGACCTAGGTACAATATTTCTATAGTAGGTGCATGAATCCTATGGTAGTATTTTTAAAATTGCACCTCTTCAGTGAAACTTCATTTTATCATAAGACTCTGGGAAAAAAAAAATTCAGGACAAGGTAACAGGTATGTGCAAACAATATTTTCTCCATAACTATTACTTTCAGTACCTGATCTTGTTTTATCATTTCACGTGATTTTAGATGGCATTGTAATAGTTATGTTGCATGCTAATGAAGGCATTTCATTATCAGGCATCTCCATATTTATTTTCTAAAATATTTGCTGACATTTTACCTACCTTATTTCACCATGTTGAAGGTTTTTCTTGCACGATGATGTGCAAGAAGTTCAGCGTGGGGGGGATGTTGAGCTGCATCTTTTTCCGAATTTTTACAATTTTTATCAAATAAATACATACTTGTACCTGGTATTTTTAATAATTATTAATCCATTATGTTGATAATTAGACGCATTTAGAAATATTAATTATTAAATTATAAATTCTCATTATTAATTAATTTAAAGGGTGTTTGGTAATAGTTTCGTTAATAAATACTTTCTTTGTTGTAGGACGGCTCGATGCAGGAATACTGAGTACAAATTCATGAGGAGAGATTTCTTGATTCGACATTCTGTTCAAAGCTCATTCTTATTCTGAAATTATTGTTAAAACCAATTCTCATATATTATGATTACTGGGTGAAATCCAGTTTTGCAATAAAAATTTATATATATCAGTGCTCATGAGATATGGAGGTAGTAGCTAGAGGAGAAGAAGTTGATAGATGAGGGGATCGATTATAGATGTAGGAGCTATAGAATGAAGCAGTCGATTTTCCGGAGAGGAAGAAGTTGATTGATGGAGTGATGTAGTAGTTGTAGAAGGAAGAGAGGTAGGAGTTGCGTATTAAAATGAGATATTTTCTCTTATAATGGAACTGCGTATCAGAATGAGATAGCTGTAGAGATAGAGCGCGGATGAAATGTAGAGAGCGCAAAGTGTGAGTCCATCATTTTAGACGCAAAATTTATCCTTTTTCAAATTGAGTTTCCCAAATGTAGAGAGCACAAAGTTTCCATCAATTTTCTCAGATGAAAAAATCGATTTGTTCAGATGTAGATCCAACACCAAATTTCCCAGTAGCTGATGTATTTGTTGATTAATTTTTGAAGCAATGGTTTAGATTTAATTTAATAAATTTTGGCTCTGCATTTATTTGTTTTCTTATGTAACCATTGTATTTTTTGTTTGTAATGTTGGGTTAGTTTCGGGCTTGCTCCAGGGAGTGGCATGGGTCCACCACAAGATGGAGTCGAGTCCTCATTCTTCATAGCTTTTGGATTTGTTTAAATCGTAGAATTATCTTTTGTTTTAAATTGTTTTTTAAATAGTAGTTAATATTTCTTAATTATTCACTTAGTTTATTATTTTGTTTTCCAAGTCTTGAGTTTGATTCAGGATTTCACTTAATAATTTTATCTCTTTTAATTAGAATTTGTCTTGTTTCAAATTTCTTTTCCATTAGTTTCGTTATTGTTCTCTTAGTATAATCATTTATTTATAAGTGCAAGATTGAGTGTAGATTTAATTGTGCATGCATCATGATTTAGTTTTAGGTATTAAGTTACATGATTTGATTTTGAAGTGGGTTTGTTTTTATTTCATCTAGATTAACATATTTGAATTAAAGGTTCTTCTTGATTATTTGTAATGTGATTTTTATATAGGATCTTTTAAAGTGTTATTTTATATGAAGCAAGCGGTTTTGTTTTAGTTAATTTGAATCTTAAATTTGTTATGAAGAGTAGTTTAAGTTAGTTTAAGGTGTGAGTTATCATTAGAATAACGTGTGTGTCCTTTCACTTATTTCATGATTAATTTCAAGTGTTAGTTTTGAAGTTAATGAGAGGAATAATTAGATTAAGGTTTTCAAGATATCATAGGGGATTTAAATTCAAGTATGAGAATGATTGAGGATTGATTTGTAGTTTAATTATAATGTGGAGTTTGCAGTAAATGGAATTGGTTCAGTAGGTTTCATTTTCAAGATTGTTTATTTGCGAGCAAATGTGTGTTTTATTCCAGTATCTAGTTTATCATTAATAAGGAAAATCATATACTATGACCATTAGGCTGAGCCAATACGCAATACAACTCGCGTTTACGACTCCCGGATTTATAATTAATATTGAGAGGTTTAATCCGACAATCAAGCCGACCAACAACTACAACCATACAAACGAATTACCCTCAAGAAAGCTAAGAAGGATAATTGATTATCTGCAAAGTACTATGGTCCTTACAAGGTGTTGCAAATGATTGATACTATGCCATACAAATTAGAGCTTCATGCTTCTTCTCGAGTGCATCTTTTTTACCATGTGTCATGCTTAAAGAAGGTTATAGGTGACAAATTCTAGTTCAAACAATATTTCCAGAACTTGATGAGGAAGGAAAAATCATATTGGAACCTGAAGTAGTCATGGAAATAAGAAATTGACAGCTATGAAATCTATCATTTTCAGAGTATCTCATCAAGTGGAATAATTCACCCACTGAAGGTTCTACATGGGAGGATGAGAATTTTATACAGAAGCATCTACATCTACTCAAGCATTGAGGACACCACTTTTTTGAAGGAGAGGGGCATTTTAGGTCCTTTAGTACTAGTGTAGTCCCTCATTATTGTTAGTGTAGCCCCCTTATGGTTATTTTTTTACACTTGTAACCCCCATATTTTTATTATTGTGCCCTTACATTATTATTGTTAGGTCAGCTAGGATTAAATTGTGACCTAGTGGACTCCTATATATATAAAGGAGGTTTTTTAATTTGTATAATCTGAGAATTGTTCATTTATGTAATGTAAAGGAGGTTTCCCCCTCGAAGTGGCTTATTTGTAAGGTGTTGATCTCTCCTTTATTCTATTTTTGGAGCTGGTTTGATAACATTTGTGGTTACCTTTGGGATTTATCTCCTTAACCTAGAGAAATTTATAGAGTGATAACACAGTGTAACCCACAAATATGCCAAAATCAGTTGTTAGCTCTATATTTTTCTTTGCATCCTTTGAAACATGACAGTACAATGATGAACGAAAGATCCTAAAGTGTGACACATTTGGTTTCATCCCTAAAAATATCCTCTTCTAGTGTAACCATCCCGAAAATTCAATGAGGACTACCATTCTACACATATACCATTGTTTCGCATGCCTAAACCCACAAGTGCAATGATAGGCCCCGATAATGCAACATCACCCATGCAACTCCCAAAATAATTTTGTTCTTCCTTTTATAAACCACATTCCATTGTGGGTTATGGGGTGTTATTAACTCCTGTAAAATTCCTTATTTTTCACATAAGTTCTTGAACTCATGCAACGCATATTATCCACCGTTATTGCTCTAGAGAGACTTATCTTTCCTATGAGTGTATTTCCCAACAAGTGCTTTAAATTCACAAAATTCTGAGTGTTTGGTATTTATTCTATATTAATAATATCCATCGCTTGCATGAGAATTCATCAACAAATATCACATAATACCTATTCTTGGCCTTGGAGGCTATCGAGAAAGTTTCACACACATCTGAGTGAACTCTTTCAAGAACCACCTATGCTCTATTATCCTTATTATGAAAGGTGGATTTGGTGTAATTACCTAGTGTACACTATTTTCATGTATCTCTCTACTCTAGTGCATCATTGGGATGTCTTGTAGAAATTTGTTGCATTATCCTCAAAGGTCCAAGGTGCAAATGGATAAGCTTCCTATGCCATAATTCATTGATATCTTGGCTCTGCACCTTCTCTGATTTTGTTCCTAGTGTAGAAAAATATTCTACATCTATTTTATAGAGGTTCTTCACCTGAAACTTGCTCTACTTCACTTGTCATTTGGCGATGTAATGAAGATAATCCTTTCATTTTATAAATATCACATCGTAGCCACAGTCTTCCAACATAGAAAATGAAACTAAATTATTCTTGAGACCCGAAACATATGTAACATATTTAATGTGAGAGGAGAACCAGAATCCCTATTAAAAGTAGTTGTACTGATGGAAGTCATGTTATACTTTCTACCATCTTCCATCTCGATGCGCGTCTCGAGGTCCTTCACTTCCAAGTCACTGAAAAAATATTTGTTTCTCGTCATATCGAATGAGATACCACTATCAAGATACCACACAATACCCATCACTGATTTCATCATGCATTTGATGACGGTAAAATCCAACTCGAATTGTGAAGCTAGAGATTTACCTACCACTCCTTCTGAGGGCTTATTGCTAGAATTATTTTTTGGACACATGGTGGAATAGTGTCCCATCTTATGACAAGGAAAAAAATTATCATCAACAAGTATTTCTTCTTTCCTTCATGACCGGATCCTAATTTAGAATGGGATTTCTTCCCTTTACCTTTCTTTTCCTTTCCATCCAAGGAATAATTATCCTCATCTTAACCTTAGATGAGGTCCCATATCTATTTTTTTTCCTAAACTCTTCATGTACCAAATTTTACCATATTATTTCCAGTTTGGTAGCTTCTCTCTCCCATTAACCAAATCTTGGTAATTGTGCAAATTCTTGGGAAGGCCCAGAAGTGTTATCCTTACCATATCATCTTCTACGAATGTAACACTAACACTCCCAAGTTCATCATGGAATTTTTTAAACATGTCGAGGAACTATGTTATTGTGTCGCCCTTCTGCATTTTGATATTCTAAAGCTTATCTTTGAGCAAAAACTTAATATGGTCACTACTATTCTAGAACAAATTTTTCAATTTCAACCACATTTCATAAGGAGTTTATATCCAATTGAGTTTAGATAAAATATGGTCTGGTACTCCCTCTAATATGATCCTCCTTGCCTTGGTGACATTATTCTTCCAATGTTCTAGATCCTAAACATCACATCGTGATGGTTTCGATACATCATTATGAATGAATTTCTTCAGACCATTATTTTCAATGATTCCTTCCATGTGGTCCCTCCAGGAAAAATAATTTGAGCTACCCTCAATGGAACACTCGAGCCTTAGAACATAAAACACAATCTTGATAGTTATGAAGAGTAAATCTACAAAATGGTTCCTCCTACAAAGATAACTTGCAATGATATTCTCTACTATGAATCTAGCTTCGATGCCATGTAAAAATTAATTGTAGATTCAATACTACTAATGTAATATTCTAAAACAAAAGAAAAATATACTTCTACTGATCTATAGAAAGGAAATCACGAGTGAGAAGAAATATAAAAAAATGTGATACAAATCAATTAACACATATAACACGAGGATACATCTAGGGGATAGACACAACTCAAAAGCCCTTCCTATCTATATTCTATTAATCAGAAAATAGAGAATAAATACAATGCTTGTTCAAGCCCAAATAATCTCTGCACAAGTATAATCTATAGCATTGCCTCACAACTTGACTCTAGCCAATAATTACCCAATTTTCTTTCCTTCCAATATCCTATTTCCTGGTGTCATTTCCTTGGGAATTAACCCTATTATTTAGGGAAATTCCTCATCCATAATTGTGCAATCCCTAAAAGTCTTTCTCTGACTGCATACACCACCTATACAATATGGATAATTATACAACTAATAGTACAGTTCCCTTGAACTCCAATCTCAACTTGGTAGCTCATAGAGCATGCATGCATGAGTTAATTATAGATTCTTTATAAGTTAACTGGTTGATCATCAAAGTACATGCCCCACTATGAGACCTCCTAGTGGTCTAGATGCAGGTGTTAATGACAAGCTTTCAAAGATGGAAACAATTTCTTCTAATTCTGGTGGAATTTCCTGAATTTCCTTCTTTCTATTAGTCATCAAACTTTAATGTAAAAACCAAAGCTAAAAATGAAACTAAAAATTTGTGTTCCAAATTTTAAATGGCATTAGAAACCCAATTTTTATTCCTTTCATTTAACACCACATAACTATCTCAATACACAATAAACACGAAAAAGGAACATGAGCATAACCATATATTTATAGAGTTCGAATTTAATTAAATAACTCAGAACATTCAAGAAGAATGAGACCTTCCAGATTTAGCATTTATACACAACTACAAAAAGGTACAGAGAAAATATATATTTAATTTTCATTGAGTCCTCCTCTCTGTATTACATTGCAACTCACAAAAATATATAATTTCTACAAAATCCTTTCAATCTGATTCTTTGCAATCGGTTTTTGCCCAATCTCGGATAAAATCCTATTCCAAAATACTTCACTAAAAATCCTAAATTAAAAACTAAATACATTGAATAAAATAAAAATAATAGAATCCCTAAATATCAGTGAAATCCTATCTACTAAAACAATAAATCACAGGCTAAAGGATCCCACTCCTTTACTTCTAATCTTTTTTTGTATTTTTGGAAGAAAATTTGAATTTTTTATGCCCGCGCCTCATGCTCCTACATCAAACTCCTGAGGAAAAAATTATTCATGGGCTCGTATCCATGAGCTCCTCTACAGAACTATCCAATTTTTGTAGCATGGTATCTGTCATCCAAGTAGCTTCTACAACTGGTTTATCTTTCCACTTGAAAAAATACTAAAATATTCCCATCCTCTCATCTTTTTAGAAAATCTTTTGTCTAAAATCTTCTCTGGTTGCAATGTTTTTGTTGTGGGTAACTGTTTCAACCATTCAATCTCTTCTTTGTATTTATTTGTATCTCCTGTGTCTCCGTCTTCATACCTATACAAATTAGCAACATTGAAAATTGGAGATATTCCAATGTCAGGGGGTAATTCAATCTCATAAGAATTTGCAGAAAATTTTCTCAATACTCTGCATGGCCCAATTTTCTTAAATTTCAATTTGTTATATGCCCTTTTTTGAAATATTTACTTCTTCAGGTGTGATAGAACCAAATATCCAACTTCAAAATTAAATTCTCTTTTCTTCAAATATTCTCTCCTTTTGTATTTGATGTTGCTGTCCTGTAACTGTTATTTTACCTATTCATGTATTGCTCAAATTTCTGAAGCAAAATCTTCTCCATTAGCACTTCTCATCTCTTCTTTGACCAAATTTTTTAACTCATACACTCCTCTTGGGTGCATTCCATAAATTATATGGAATGGACTCTGCCCTATACTCTTGTTAAGAGAGTCATTATAAGCATATTCAGCCGGTGCAAAAATATGATCCCACTTTTTAGGATGTTCACCTCCAAGACTTCTCAAAAGATTACCCAAGCTTCTATTGACCACCTCAGTCTGTCCATCAGTCTGAGGGTGATAAGCTAAGCTGAAACTTAGTTTAGTACCAAGCTTCTTCCACAATTTCCTCCCAAAATGACCAACAAATCTGGTGTCCCTATCAGAGACAATGATTTTAGGTAATCCATGCAACCTTACAATCTCTTTCAAAAACCGATTAGCAACATCAGTAGCATCAATGGTTTTATAATATGGAAAAAATGTGCGATTTTTGAAAATATGTCAACTACAACATAGATTTCATCATTCCCTCTCTATGTTTTAGGTAAACCCAAAAGAAAATCCATACTTACCGTATCCGAAGGTCTATCCAGAATAGGTAATGGAACATACAAACCTATGTTCTGACTCTTTCCTTTTGCATACTGAGAAACTTTACAATTTCGCAGAAAATTCTCCACTTCAGATCTCATCTTTGGCCAAAAATAAAAATGACTTAGTTGTTCATAAGTCTTGTTTGCACCAAAAATGTCGACCAAGTCCACCACTATGTTTCTCTTTAATTAAATTTTCTCTCATGGAACAGTTTGATATGCACAACTGATTTCTTTTAAACAACAAGCCTTATTGCAAGAAAAAATCCAACCACTTAGTTTTGTCCAATAAAACATGAATATTCCATGCTTCAAATGCATTTTTAAAATACAAATCTATTTTATGCAATTATTTAAGAAAACCAAAACCCAACACTGGAATTTGACTTTGTTGAACTAAAATGTTCTTTCCACTGAAGGCATCTGCTACTTTTTTTTCTTGGCCAGTTATATGTTTCAATACAAAACTGAAACTCTAAAGATACTCTACCCATTTTGCATGTTTCTGATTTAGTTTTTCCTGCTGCATAATATACTGTAATGCATGATTATCTGAATAAAGCACAAAATATTTAGACATCATGTAATGTATACACTTCTTTAATGCCTGTACAAATACATAAAAATTTTTGTCATAAGAAGAATATTTTCTTCTTGTGTCATTCATTTTTTCACTCAAATAAGCTATAGGTCTATCTTCTTGACTGAGCACAGCTCCAATAGCTTCTCCACTAGCATCACATTTCACTTGAAAAGGTTTATTAAAATCAAGAAAAACTAAAATGTGTTTTTCTATTATCTTCCTTTTCAACAAATGCAATTTTTTTTCTGCTTCGTCATTCAATTTAAATGGTTGTTTGTCCTTATTTATGGCTTCAATAATAGGATAATTGATCTTACTAAAATTCCTTATGAATTTTCTATAAAAACTAGCAAGACCATGGAAGATTCTTACCTCAAAAACACTCTTAGGTGAAGTCCATTCTATGATTTCCTTTATCTTCCCTAGATCCATCTTCAGTCCATTAGTGGAAACAACAAAGCCTAAATATACCAATTCTTCCTTCGTGAATGAACATTTTTTTAAATTTACCAGCAACTTTTCCTGATGGAACTTCCTTAAGACATAATTCATATGTCTCAGGTGTTCTTCTTTAGACTTGCTGTAAATTAATATATCATCCAGATATACTATTACAAATTTACCAATAAATTCCTTCAACACTTCATTCATAAACCTCATAAATTTACTAGGAGAATTTGATAATCCAAATGGCATTACCATCCATTCACACAATCCTTCATTTGTTTTAAAAGTTGTTTTCCATTCATCTCCTTCCCTTATCCTAATTTGATGATATCCACTCTTTAAATCCAACTTTGTAAAATATTTTTCACCACTTAAACAATCCACCAAATCTTCAATTCTGGGTAAAGGAAATCTATACCTAATGGTTATTTTTTTTATTTCTCTTGAATCAGTACACATTCTCCAGCCTCCATCTTTTTTTGGACTCAATACTGTTGGAACTGCACAAAGACTCAAACTTTCTCTGATCAATTCTTTATTTAACAGCTCCTGCACCTGCTTTCTGATTTCTTCACCTTCTGTGGGAGTCATCATGTATGCTACATTATTTGGAAAATTTGCTCCAAGGGTCAACTATATATATGATGGCTTATTTTTCTAATAGGTGTTAATTCATCCGGCAACTCATCTACAATGATATCACAGTAATTTTCCAACATCTCTTGAATTTAAATTGGTAAATCAGAAATTTTAGTGGACGTAATTACTACCTTGGGTTTGCAAATTAATGCAAAGTTTACCTCATAGTCTTCAATTTGCTGTAGATATTCTTTTCCACTCAGCAACAAAGCTTTTAGATAAGATCTTCTCTTTGATGCATCTTCTTCTTCTATTGGCGACAATGTATGATTGATACCATCTTTACAAAACTTGTATGTGTTCCTCTTCCCATAATGCATAGCTCCTCTGTCATACTGCCAAGGCCTACCCAACAATATGTGACATACGTCCATAGGCATCACATCACACACAATTATGTCTTTGTAGATGACCAACTGGAATTCCACTTTACACTGTTCAATCACTAACAACCGATGTCCTTTCTGAAGCCATGACACCTTGTAGGGTGTTGGATGTTTCTTTGTCATCAATTTCAATTTCTCCACCTTCTAGGGTGTTGGATGTTTCTTTTTCTTCAATTTCAATTTCTCCATGACTTCGGTAGAAACCAAGTTATTAGTGTTTCCACTATCAATTACCATTTGATAGCATTGTCCTTCAAATTTGCACACACTTCTCAACAAAGTTTTTCTCTGTGCTGGTTGAACAACTTCCTTTGTTATTTTTAACAAATCTTTGTTAACCACCAAACATTCTCCTCTCTCTAGTGTTTTTTCTGCTTCTGGCACTTTTTCTTCATCTAGCATTTTTTTGCTTCCTCTTCATTCTGAGCAACAATCATATTTCTCTGGTTTGTCCCCACATTCTCTAAACATTCATAAGCTCTGTGTCCAAGCTTATTACATCTATAACATCTGATTTTTCTTCCTCTACCTGTGCCTCCTCTTCCTCTAGAAAAACTCCTTATGCCACTTGCATCACCTTCTGTGTGTGTATGCTGACTTAAGCTGCTGCTAGATCCTTCTCTCGATGTTGTAGATCTTCCTCTACCACCTTGACTTCCCTTTCCTCGAAAATTACCTCTACTTTAGGAAGACTGCTTCCTTATGAGTTTTTCTTCAGCCTTAAAGGCCATATGATAAGCCTCTTCCATTGTTTTAGGAGACAATAGAATTATCTCATCTTGCATCTCCATTCTAAGACCATTTATATCTCTTGCAATAGTCTTTGTTGTATCTTGAATTTGTCCTACTATTATGCTCACTTTCTAGAATTCCTCTGTGTATTCTTTGACTGTCATTGATCTTTGTCTAAGATTCTTCATTTGTCTAAATAATGAAAGATGATAATCACTTGGGAAAAACTTACCTTTCAATTTCGCCACCATCCAGTTCCAATTCTTTATTGGCGGCTTACCAAGTCTTCTTCTTTCTACCTGCACTTCATCCCACCAAAGTGGTGCATGTCCTTTCAATTTTGTGACAAAAAACTTCAGTATTTTTCCTTCATCCATTTCTTCATAATCGAAGAACTTATCCATGTCATTTACCCAATCAATCAACTCTTCTGGGCTTAAGCTTCCTGTAAAAACTGAAACTTCAATTCTCGGTTAGATATGGATCCCAATACTGATTTAAAAAATCTCATTTCAGGAGTAACTTCTGCAGGATCTCTCTCTTCGACAGATTCAACTTCAGGTTCACTGACATCTCTGGCATCTGCATCTCTTTTATTTCCCATTTCCATTACTTATAATCTGGCTTTCATATGTTGCATAACTTCCATCAGTTCAACATTTGCAACTGGTCTTCCTCTTCTTCGACCAACACCACCTCCTCTTCCAACTCTGTATGCCATGTTGGATTTCTTTTCCTAAACTTTGAGATCTCGCTCAGTGTCTATATGCTGCTCTGATAGCACTAATGGTGGTTTGAATGCAGGTGTTAATGACAAGCTTTAAAATCTCGAAACAATTTCTTCTAATTTTGGTGGAATTTCCTCAATTTCCTTCTTTCTATCAGTCGCGAAACTTTAATGTAAAACTGAAAGCTAAAAATGAAATTAAAAATTTGTATTCCAAACTTTAAATGGCATTAGAAACCCACTTTTTAGTCTGTTCATTTAACACCACCTAACTGTCTCAATACACAGCAAACACGAAAAACAAACATGCGCATAACCATAAATATATAGAGTTTTAATTTAATTAAATAACTCACAATATTTCAAAAAGAATGAGATCTTTCATATTTGGCATTTATACATAGCTGCAAAAAGGTACAGAGGAAATATATATTTAATTTCCACTGAGTCCTCCTCTCTGTATTACATCGCAACTCACAAAAATATATAATGTCTACACAATCCTTTCAATTTGATTCTTTAGAATCGGTTTTTGCGCAATCTTAGATAAAATCCTATTCCAGAAGATTTGCCTAAAAATCCTAAATTAAAAACTAAATAAATTTAATCAAATACAAATAATATAATCCATAAATATCAGTGAAATCCTATCTACTAAAACAATAAGTCGTAGGCTAAAGGATCCCACTCCTTTTCTTGTAATTTTTTTTTTGTATTTTTGGAATAAAAATTGAAGCTTTTATCCCTGAGCCTCATGCTCCTGCATCACCTCCCACTAGTTCCTCCAACAATTGGAACTAGCTTAACTGAGTGTAAGTCAGCTTGACTAAATTAAATTATTACAACTTAAATTAAACTCAAACTAGGCTCCTAAAATTTAGTAGACACTTTACATGACTCAAGTTAGGCCGTCAACATGAGTTAACTGAGCCAAATAACTCAAACTAACCTATTTAACACATTCATGTTGTCTTTTGATATGGAATTACATTTTTCTCCTAATTTAATTCAAGGGAAAATGAAATCAAGATTTTCTCATTTGCATTTTCAATAATGGGTCACCACGTGTCCCTCTTGCATAAACACCCCTCCAAGTGCTTCCAAACAAGCATCAGTACTTACCACAAAATATTTATCTCGGTATTTTATTTTTAACACAAGTGGCATAGTTAAAAAATGTTTCAACTTCTCGAAAAATTCCTGACATCATTGTGTCAACATGAAACTCACTCTCTTCTTCTACAGGGAAGTTATGTGGTACACTAGTTTTGAAAATGGCTCTATAAAGATATGGTAATTCTTGGTAATTCCCATAAATGACCATATAATAGCCACATATTTCAACAATAAACAATGAAGAATGGATTTTACTTTCTTATGATCTATTGTTGTTCCCTCTTTTAAAATTACATTCCCAAGATATTGTATCTTGTCCTCGTAAAATTTACACTTAGTAGATTTAGCGTATAACTAGTGTTCCTGTAGGATATGTAGCATTATTTTCATGTGATACTTATTCTCTTCTTATATCTTATAATCTATTAAAATATCATCCATAAAAATTTGTACAAATTTATCTAAGAACTTACGAGACACATTTTTCATCGAGCACATGGAGGCAACATGTGTGTTCATAAGTCCAAAAGGTAATATTGCAAATTCGTAATTTTCATATCTTTTTTGAAAACATTTATTTGGTATGTACTCCTCCTTAATGTTAAATTGATATTAACCATATCTAAGGTATATTTTAGAGACCATTTTTTCCCCTCTAAATTGGTCAAACAAATCATCTATCCTTGGAAGGGAATATTTATTTTTAATATTTACCTTATTTAACTAATAGTAATCAATGAAAATTTGAAAGTTGTATCCTTAACAAATGGATTGGTTCACCTCATGGTGCCACAATGGGTTGTATATAACCTTTATTATATAGCTCATGTAATTTCATCTTAAATATTATCAACTCCAGCACGCTCATTCAATAAGGAGATTTTGATACTAGAGTTGTCCCAAGTAGAAATTCTATAGAAAAATTTACTTCCCTTTTTGGTAGCGAACCAGAAATTTCAGCTAGAAACACATCTGGGTAGGATTGAAAAATTTCTAATTCATTTACATATATATATATATATATATATATATATATATATATATATATATATGACTTGTTAAATGAGAAGTCCTCTACCTGAATGATAAAAAATCAACATCCCTTTATTGCAACTCTCTTTAACTGTAATGTTGATATTTAACATATGAAAATGGGGCTCGGTATACCGTTTATAATTTGGGTTTCACCATTTTCTAATATGCAAGTGATAGTTTTATCAAGGAAATTAAAAAACTCCCAATTCCACTCTAACTAATCCATCCCTACAAAAACATCATCAGAGCCTAATGGAAATAATTTTAAGTTCATGGTGGTCTGATTTCCATGTAATGTAACTGGGCATATCTTTACCCAGTTTTTTTCGTTCCTTTTTCTTCCTGTGATGAGATAGATCGGCCATGAATTTTGTACTTTTTGTATTTCATTTCCCACTTTTCTACAATGCAGGGGCTAAAATAATTCAAGCTAGCACCAACATCTATCAATACAAAAACATGATGGTTGAGAATAGTAAATTGGATTTCTACCATTGTGGACGAATTATCTCTTTGGCGTCCTTCCAATTTGAATTAATGCATGGTATATTTATGGCTTTGTCATTGACAATACATTCCTCTTCTAGGTTATACATATCTTGCATAGATTGAGTATTATAATGAAAATTTTGCAGCAAATGGGGTTCCTTACAACCCTAACATTTTAAAGGTTCCCTATCTTTATCGTTACCTACTTTTATATTATCTTCATGTTTAGATGGAGCCTATGGATATAATTGTATCCTTGGTGCTTAGTTGCTATTTTTTCTAATTTTTTTATTCTAATTACTTATCCTAGGCTATTTAAATGGCTCAAATTTTCCACCTTTTTCACCCTCAGCCATTATATCATTCTTCTTATTATACCAATGTTTCACATTTATCTTTCTTTGTATCGTCTACTAGTAATAGATTATCGCTTTCCTAATGACCTTGTCCATAGCATTTGGATTTTCATACTCGATTCTCTCTTTAAAGGAGAGTGCAAGGAAGTTTAGAAAATGTTGCACCTTTGAATTTTCATCTTTTAGGTATGGAAAGTAGCATAATAAATGATTGAATTCGTTATTATTTTTTCCATTGTAATTTGGCCCATTTTTAAATCATGGAAATATTTAGCTTCATCATCAAAGTAATATTCATTCAAGTAATTTCCTTTAAGTAACCATTGAAATTTCTTCCATTCAACCTCTCTAATTTCTAAATTATGAATTGTTCTCATTTCCTCCCAAAAAAAAGAGGTTTCTCTATACAACTAATAAAAATATAACTTGGGTTTTAAATTTGTAGAGTAATCACAAACTTGGAAATATCTATTGATGTTGAACATCCACGCTTCAAAAAATTCTTCCATCTCCGCATCAAAATTTGGGGGTCTGGTCTTTCTTAACTCTCCATGGATTTTTTTTTTGGACTTCTTCCCCAATTTTCTATTTATTTTTTAGGAACTATGCTCCTCTACTTATTTACACTTATTGTAGCTTCTAGATACAATCCCAGGGTTAAGGAGAGGTCGGTGCCTAGGATATATTACTCCCTCTTAAATACGAATCAATGCTACTGAATATATATAAATGTAAAATGATTTAAATTCAGCTCAATTACCCTTCTTAGAGGTAGATTAAATATATACATGCACAATATATATCATTCCCAAGAATAAATGTTCATGTTTGGTGGCCTACACACAAATAATGAAAATTGATTTTTTATTGGAATAAAGATACAACGGATAAATATAAGGGAAATAGATAATGCAAGGGTTGGAAAAACATAGAATCCTATGCAATAAATCCCAGTAGAATCATGAAAAGATAAAGGAAATGAAGTGAAAAAATTATGGAGCGCATTTTAAGTCTTTCAACTCAATATCTTACAGGTACTTTATGCTATATCATAACATAGGTAAATATGAAATATCACAGGTAACATCTACTATTACATAACATAGATAAATTTATAATTTCATAGGTACCATCTTCTACATCATAGCATAAATAAATATCTGACTTAAGAGTGAATCCAACAACTACATCTACATAATTTCGGAAGAAGAAAAACACACATGAAGTGAAAATAGAGGAAGAATACATACTACATATTTCCATGGTTGGAATTAGCGTAAACACTCTTCATTAACATTGAAGAAAGGAATACATGTCACAAGCCCAAGCTTGTGAAATCTACAAAACAAATACAACCTTCAAAAGAGGAAAATCAAGTCAAAACATGGAACTAGAGTCTAAAAATAGAATTCAAAACCCGTCTAATGAGGTTTTCCTCCATTTTTATATAGAGAACCAAAATAAGGACAACTTACAAAATATATGAGAGTGCTACAATTTTCTGAACTTTCCAGCTGTTTGAGCATGTGAATGGCCTAGTTTTCCTAATAATTACCTAAAAAAATGATTATTTTCTTGAAAATGAAATATTTACAAAACATGAAAAATAAGAGGTATCATAATTAACATAGAAAAAAATATCCTTGTCAAATCATCCGATTTCATTGTGTGCACTCAAGCTCCATCATCTGGGTTATTAGTGGGTTGATGATCTAGCCATGCCCTTATCATTGTAGTCCTCCCACAGTTACCTGAAATTTCACTGTCACTTTCTCCCTCTAACTTCTTGGACTGTCCCTTTTTGGAGGTGGTCATGGTTTGATGTAGTGTCGTTGGAGGTGCTCTGAAAATTAGGTATTGAATCAATCATATACATACACTTTTTGCTACCATTTGAGAGAATTTAAACTTCATAACTTTTATTAAACAAAATGCTATGAAAGAGCGAGATTCCAATGCCTTCAACCCCTTTCTACTTACATTCTTTTTTATCTACCATAGGACGATGTGCTATGACTGGCGACTTCATACACCAATGTATTGGGGATCTTGGATCCCTACATATCCTAACCTTTTATTATTAAGAGTTTACTGTATTATGAAATCCCGATCTATCCTTGGCCCCTTTTCCTTAGTCGCTTAACTGTTTTTCCTCCATAGAATTGGGTGTCATGAATGGGGCTTAGAATTTAGGTTTTAAGGCCTTTAGAATCCTACCGAGGGCCTATACCAGTGTATTTTATCTTCTTATTTAGCCTTTCTAAGGTCCATGATCAAATTCTAATTAACATCAAAAGCACCACACATTGTAACTTTTTCAAGCTCTATTTATCGTGGAGTTCTGATATTTCCATCCTTGATATGCTCCATAGCACTGGGGTGTTGAGTCATACTCTGCACCTATGGCTCTTTTGAGACCCTACAAGTAACTACCATTCAACATCAAATCCTATTTAATTGTAACATTTTAAAATATTTTTTGCATTGGAGTTACGATATCTAAATCCTCTGTTATTCTGACCTCTGAGATACTTTTCATGTGGCATGATTAAAATAGTAGGTGCTAAGGTCTATTTGATGCCATTTCTACTTTGGATACCCATAACCAAACTTCAGTTACATCGGAGCTCCAAACATTGGATCAAACCTTTCCCCTAAAACAACTATAAAGGAGTAACGAAACTCGAAGCTTTGAAATTTCTACCACTGAGATAAATTCATGTAGATGTCATCGTCTCCATGTGGCACCTATTTAGTGATGACATGTGTCATATTTATTTTTCCCATTATGCCATCCAAAAATTTTGAAACTGACTGCCCTAGGCCCTCGATACTACCACATAATTCTGACATCATTTTCCTTGTCATGCTGACATCATCTACTTCATAACCTTCATGGGGAAAATAATTTTTTCCCATGTTTCCTCTTGGAGGGGAGAGAAAGTGTTTGAGGTTCCTTGGTTTTGAATGGAAATTCCTTTGTAAATATCCTCCTAAAAACCTCAACATTTATAAAAGAATCCAATTGTTAAGGAGTTACAAATCTCCAAGGCTCCAGAATCTCTAGGCTTTGATATTTGTTTATATAAGGTCTTACCTCCGGAATTTCAGGGTCATATGTTTATACCTTTTGATATCAGGCTCCTATACGACCAAAATTTTGAAATTAGGTTCTGATATGTTTCCTGCTCTAGTGTTTTCCAATATCCAACATTCTTATGATATTATCCAGAGATTTTGGCTCTCACCTTTTTTTTCGTCTCCCAAAATTATGGTTTTCCCTTTAATTTTGGCTACCGAACTTTGTCTCTCCCTTTCGAATTTTGGATTTTGACTCTCCCTTTAGTAGACGAAGATTTCAACAATCCTTTTCTATGCAAGGGATGAAAAATCTAATCATTTGAAAAAAATACAAGAGGGTATTATTGATAACAACATCGAATCCAATTGGGGATAATGTATTTCAAGCAATGCTTTGAGAACCTGCATATTAGTGCTTGATCCATTGGGCATGGACTCATTCTATTCAAGTGCATAAAAAATATGAAAATAAAGTAGTAAGAAATTAAAACATTACTAGTATGTAGAATGGTTGATCGGTATATACAGTGAGTGAAAATGGACCTCTTTAATGTCAAAAACATAGCTTGACAAAATTCCCATTCACAGGCAGTTCAAGCACCTCACCATCCAATTTTTCCAGTAATAAGGTGTTATTTCCTTTTTTTTCATATACCTTGTAAGGTTAAAACCACAAGGGATAAAAATTCCCATGTCTTCCCTTCTCCTCTCTCCTAACATCCCATTCGAGCACCAAATCTCCCAGTTGTAAGCAATTGTTGCTTTTCTTTTTGTCAAAAAGAGCCTTCACATTTTCATGATATTTAATCATATTTTGAGTTACCTACCCACTATTTTCTTACGGTTATACCATCTAATTTATTCTCCTCATCAGAGAATTTGGCTCCTCCTCAACATCCTATAGAGTTTCTGTCACTTCCATAGCTAGTTGGATGGGGAAAACTTTAACCTTTCTTTATACCAACTCAAAAGGAGACTTCGCATTTGACCTCTTCATAGTAAATTTGTTGGTGAAGAAAGAAAATTTCAGTTGTGAGTTCCAGTATTTTTGATTTTTTTGATATGATGTTTTTTAGAATCCTCACTAGAGTTTTATTTGAAGATTCAGTTAGTCTATTTCCAAATGGATAGTAGGTGGTGGAGTACCCCACGATGATTTTGTACTTTCTGCAAGAGCTAAAAAAAATGACTCAGTTAAATTCCTGAGTGTTCTTCGTGATAATCCTACTTGGACAACCAAATCTACCAAGGTTATTCTCCTCCATAAACTTAATGACCACTGGATAGTTTGGATTTCTAGATGGGATGGACTTCACCCATTTCATGAAATAAGAAGTGGTTGTAAATATCCATTTGTGTTGACAACTAGATGGTGTATATATTTCTTCAATAAAATATGTCCCCCATTGTGTGAAGGGATTGTCCAAAAAATGTAAGGATCAAGGGGAGATGTGTTAATTTCTACTTCTTTGCAAAAGACATGAATTTTTTCACAATAAGTAACACAAGCACGAAGCTCAGCATGAAACTTGGAATAGTAGAAACCAAATTTTAGGATTTTATGGGCTATGGATCTCTAGTTGTAATGTCTCCCACATACACAGTTATGGAATTCGTCAATCACCTCAGGAATCTACTATTCTACAATACAAAAAAGAAAAGAATCCCTGCCAGTTCCTTCCAATTCATCTAGCCATTTGAGATCACAAAATAATTAGCTTGTAGCCTCAATGCCCTATATCTAAATTTGTCAAAATTCAAGGGGAATTTCTCAAAACGTAAATAATGGATGAGATACTTATACCACTATGAGACTAGGCATTTGATCTAGATTTTTTTTGTTGAGGTCTCGATATTGTCCCATTTCTCTCCTTCATCCTTATTTGGCAACATATTTATGCCCAAGGTCTGACAGTTAGACTGAAACAATATTTTAGCTAATCCTCACCCCTTGATCAACTTAGTGGGTTTGATATCCATATTATATTATTGAATATTTTCAATCCACTTGCCTCTCTTACCTAGGGAAAATTTTAGGGGCTAATATTTAAAAAATGGCTAATTTTCCATGTGTTTTCCAAAAAAAATATTTGTCAATTTATATTTTTTCTAAAAACGATTTTCTTAAATTTTATAGTATAAAATTGCTTTACCTTGAAAATCGCCAAAATTTTATATACATAATATATAGAAGTAATTGAAACTTGAATAATTTTCAGAAAAATTGCCAAACATTTCATAAATTGTATATTATGCAATAGTGAGATTTACCAATGTTTATAATCTTTAAATTAAATTCCCATCCTTCAAATTTTCCCAACAAGTCTTACCTTCACTACCACGTTGCATGAGAATGTCGTTTACAACAACTATAAGGACATAAGCTATTATATTTGACTCTAGGACGTAAATATGAAAGGCCTTCAAAGCTTTGACCAAGGAATAAGCCTATTTATCTAAGATATTATACTTCACCTCTACACCTGGCAAAACCTGGCTGAAGAATCAAATTGGTTGTTCCTCTCTTTCATTAATTTTCTACAATAAAACAATTGCCGCCATGTTGAGAGAGGTAAAAGAAGAAATTAGGAATGGCCTCTCCTAATATGGGATAGCTAAGACTAGGGATTTTACAAAATATTTCTTAATTATAGTGAATTACTTAGGTGCTTATATAGTCCACTTGACTTACCTATCCATTTTCAACATTTTTGAGATATATTTGACGATTTAAACATTGTTTTATATAAATCATCTTAAAAAATTTATTCTTCCCATGAAAACTTGAATTTATTTTCTATTCCTTGGTAATGGAATATTATTAATAGCCTCCACCCTCTTGGGATCAATATTTACTCCTTCCTTTTCCACAATCTGTGCCACTAACTTCGCTTCACTTAAAGAAAACTGTGATTTATTGGGGTTTAAGGATAGACCATACGTTCTGCATTTTGCAAAAGTGAGTTGCAAGTGCTTGAGGTGATCTTCATATGATTTAGATAAAACAATTATGTCATCAAGATATATTACTACGGATTTATTTTTCTCTCCAAAAAATTCTATATATCGCTCTTTAGAAAATAGCTACAACATCTATGAGGCCAAAAGGCATTCTGGAATACATAAATGTTCCCCATGGTGTAGTAAAAGGTTTTTTATTTTGATCCTTGGGGTGTACAATCCCTTGGTCATATCCAAAGAAACCACCCATCAGGAAAATTTGGGCAGAGCCTACCACTTTCTATAAAATGTAATCCATTTTATGCAGAGCATAGTTATCTTTCCATGAGGCCTTATTCAAATTCTAAAATCCACAGCCTAATCTCCCCATTCTTCCTCCTGACTAGGACTATGTTTGCTACCTAATCTGAGTGCCTCAAGGGCACAATTAAATTATTTAGTAAATTTTTCTTCACCACCTTTTCAAATGATGGGAGTAACACATGATTAATCTGCCTAAGCTTCTACTTTTATGGCTTCGCTCCATCTTTTAGGGGAATTTTTTTTTTTATATGACACTAACTTTGAAAGTATTCAAATAATCATATTACCAGGAAAACACATCCACTTATTCCTTGAAAAGGTCAATATATATTTGTTTTTATTCCCTTGGGACTCCTTTAGCTAGCTTGATGACTCTAGGGACTTCTTCTGTGCCAATATTACAATCCTCCAATTCTTTGTCAAGTTCTTGTTAAGTTTTCTCAGAAGCCACATTATTTCAGTTGAAAATCATTTCTAATGGAACCAACCCTTTGGGGATGGTATCTCCCTTTAGCTGCAATATCTTGTGACCAACAATGGATTCCTCCTAATCTGTTATTGGTTAAAATGTTGTCTTTTCGTCCTCTTGATCAATCACCAAGTTTGAGAATTCCGATACAACCTCCATGAAGCACTTGATTTGTTCTTCATCCTCACAATTTTTCTAGTACTTCACATTCTCTAGTACTAAAGGCTTGTACCTGACATCGACTGCATATCTGAGTGAGGGAATTTGAGGAGGCTTGAAATTAATAGTATCAATTTCCAAAGATTTAGTTACCATGTTTCATTCTCTCTGCAAGGACTGAATATTGAAGGTTAAGAAAAAAATTTCAATCAAATCCAATACTTCGTTTCTTTAAGACATCAATCAAGGATTCTTGGTTTGGCATTCATTTTTTTTCTTTACCAACAACTCCGAATATCCAAAAAAGGTTAAGCACAAAATGTTAGGTTTTTTAGTATCTTGCAGTCTTAACAAAAAATATTCATATTCAACAACATTTCCAGTGGCCTCAAACTCCAACTTAATAGAGAGATGGACCATACTGCGTTCTCGAGAGACCAATAAAACACCTGCCCCATTTCCTTCACTAGAATAGGCACCATTAAAATATAATTTTTATATTCCAATTATTTTTTACTCAACTTAGTAGGAAATTTCACCTCGGTGTCTCTTTTAATTGGATCATATTCTTCTGCTAGAATACAAGAGAAAAATTTCTCTTTTTCATACGTAAGATCATTGTTTGAACAATTAACCTTTGTAACTGTCTTCACTAATCTTAATTTCATGTATAATCGATGCTCCTCTCCACTAAACATAGGAATGGTAGCATATGCTAAATGTAATATAATGGACCCCACAATTGTCATTCACCATGACCTGTATAAAAGCATAAAAAATCTTGTAGGGATGTCAATAACTACAATATCCATTACTACATGTTTCACTGGGATTTAAGCCAAATTGATCACTAGATCCTTGATCATACCCAAACACTTTACTATTTTGGAATCAAAATAGTATATATATTTGTATGGTTAAGTTATCTCATCCTGTAATTTTTACATCATGACACGACATTAATTTATGATATGCTTCAGTCAAATACTATTATGTAGTAGTAAGTAATGAATCAACAAGCAAAGATAGAATCGTGTAGTGGTGTCTTCATCGATATACTATCTAAGAAAACTATGGCATATCTTCTTGCAAATTCAAGTGCTGTCTGGGAGGGCTCCATTTGGTTGAATCCAAGCAAAATGTTGGTATCATCTCCCTTTGAACTCTTTAACTAGGTTGTTTCAATAATTTATTCAAAGGGAAATATAGCTTGACTCTTCACATCTCTTTTTGAAGGATGAAGTGCGTATGGATTGTTAGCATTTTTTCAATTTTGTGCACACTTCTTACAGTTCTTTATTCTCGTTGAAGATTATATTTCCTTATCTCAGGGGAAAATTGATTTTGGAGGCTTCAAACTCATTAGGAATAGTATTGCAATATTCTCTCATGGTTGGTGAAATAGGGTTGAGTGGTTTCTTCCCTTTCTCTGTTGACTTAGGGTAACATGTATGAAGACTTTCTTCATTATGATATTCCCCCTTGGAACTTTTTCTAGAACACTTGAGATCATATTTCCTATGTAAATGGGCTTGCATGAGATTAAAAAAAAAAATACTTATAATAACTATCTATCTCATCATCATCCACTGGGGAATCCAAATCATGCTCTTCTCCTTCATTTTCTCCCTTTAAGAGAGGAGATAAATATTTTTCTTGAACTTATTTACTTTATTCAACCATGTTTTAATGATCATATTCTAAATACAAAGGACATTGAATATGATCATGTTGATATTTTCTATCCCTTTGCAAGGGTTGTAAGGGTGACCTCCTATATTGGGGGTTAAAATTTTTGTTAGGAGTTGGCCGATTTTTTCGAGGATGGTTTTTGTACTCAAAGTACATTTTTACAAGTTGATTATAAAAAAGTATTTATTATTTTCTTCATCTCTTCTAACTTATGTTGTCGAGTTTCCTTTACATGGACTGAAGAACTGGCTTCTTCCTTTCCTCTCCTCTTGTGACCATATTCAACTTTCCCTTTCCACTCTCTAGTGGAGGCGAAATTTTTTTCAACTTCCAGGGAATATTTTTGGATTTGGTCCAGAGTACGAGACTTTGTTCCTTTGAGGTTAAACCCAAACTTTAGTTCAAAGGATCCAGCAAAAACTACTTTGGAAGTGGCATGTGGAGGTTTAATTTCAGTAGGAAGATTATTATATAATTTATTAAACCTATTTATAAATTTTGAAACATTTTCATTATGTTTTTTCTTCATTGCATTAAATTTTGTAAGAATGTATCAATGGTCCCCTTTCTCCCCTAATTTATGTATGAAATAGTTCTTTATCTGCTCCCAACTAGCAATTAAAACATTTTGTAGAATATTGAACCATTTTCTAGCCTCTCCACGAAGAGACTCAATAAATATTCTTAGGAATAGCTTAAGATGTTCCACATTTTAATTCTCATCAAATGCATAAAAAATATCTATGTGTTTTTGGGCTAAAATATCATCCTCTCGAGTGAAACTTGGATAATTTTTAAGGTAATATTGTGGCATCCCATTCATAAGTTGTGGACATTTGAGTGTAGCATATTTATTAAGTAGAAAAGTAGGGACAACCATGTTTTTGAATGGAGTTGGTCAAAGATTTTCCACAAGCCCTAGTTGAGGAGTTGTATTGATTATGGCTATATGGAGTCGAGATGGAGTGCTAGAAGTGCTCTAAGTCAAACTATTTATGAGGATATATTTGACTTCCTTGGGTTTTGGGTAGGTAGGAAATGTGAGAGGAGGTGAATTGGAAAAAGCTTCTTCAGATTTAAATCTCAAAGAAAATGAGGTACACAATTGGAAACATTCTTTTGAATATTCCAATGCTTTGAAAGAGGAATCAAAGTAGTTTATCTCAACATTTTGAGAGCTGGAAGTTAAAAATTTAGGAAATGAGATTCTAGGATATGGAGTAATAGCAGTCCTCTCTTTCCAAATCCTTTTGGATAAGATTTTTTAGGGCCGAATATATGGGATTTTTCTACTGAGAGGTGTCAGAACGAGTATGAGGCATTTTGAAGTCCAAGGCAATGAAACAAAAATTTAAACAATGGAGTCACCAAGATGAGATATATTAAACTGACACCCCTATTTTCTCACATAACCAAGGTGTGTCAAGTGTCATACCCACAAAAATATTCCGATTCATCCCTGGAAATGTCTCCCGAGGATATTGTAACTCCTAGAGACAACCCTCGCATTGAGGAGATGTTAGTGCCTACGAAATCTTAGTCTCATTGGAATATGAATCAATGATACTCAAGAGATAAATGTAAAATTATTTAAACTTGGCTGAGTTACCCTTTTTAGAGGTAGATTCAATATACACCTAGACAATATATATCATTCCCAAGAACAAATTTCCAAGTCGTGTGGCCTACATTCAAATAAATCAGCTTGATTTTTCATTGGATTAAACATACAAAGGAGAAATATAAGGGAGAAACATAATGAATAGGGCTCGACAAACACAAAATCCTTTTCAATAAAACCTAGTAAAATCATGAAAAGATAAAGAAAAATGAATTGCATAAATTATGGAGTGCATTTTAAGGCTTACAACTCAATATCTCAAAGGTACTTCCTGTTATATCATAACATAGGTAAAGTTTCAATTCCATTGGTACTGTCTGCCATTACATAACATATATAAATCTATAATATTGTGCCTACCGTCTGCTACCACATAACATAAATAAATTTGTGAATTAAGAGTGAATGCAATAGTTATAATTACACAATTTTAGAAGAATAAAACCACAAAAGAAGTGACACACACTGGAAGAACACATATTACATATTCTCATGATTGGAGTCACGAAAAATGTTCTTCATTTACCTTGAAGAATGGAATACATTTGACAAGCCCAAAATTGTGAAATATGCAAAACAAATACAACCTATGGAACATGAAAATCGAACCAAAACATGGAACCAGTATCTGAAAACAAAATTTGGAACCCCTCTAATGCATTTTTCCTCCCTTTTTATAGGGAGAACCAAACTAAGGACAACTTCAAAAATATCTTAGAATTCTAAAACATCGTGAATTTCCCAGCTATTTTAGAATGCGAATGGCCTTGCTGTTGTAATGATCACCTAACAAACTTCATTATTTTCATGAAAATGCAATATTTACAAGACATGGAAAACATAAGGTGTCATAATTAACACAAAAAAATATCTACATGTTGATTCCTTTGATTTCCTTAAGTGGAATCAGGCTCTATTAACTGGGCTAGTGGTGGGTTGATGATATGGCCATGCCCCTCCCATTATATTCCTCCCACGCTTACCTGCCATTTCACCTGTCGCTTTCTCCCTCTAACCACTTGGATTTTCCCTTTTTGGACCTAGCCATGGTTTTATGTGGTGGAATTGGAGGTGATTTTCAACTTAGTTTTTAGCTCATCCACCTTCATACAGTCTATGCTTCCATATCTGAGCCTTTGCGCTTCCTAAATTTTATTAAAATAAATGTTTTGAAAGAGTGAAATTTCTATGCCTTGAACTCCTTTCTCCTTAGCCTTTTTTTTGTCTATGTACCATAAGACCATGTGTTGTGGCCAAAGGATTTGTACACCACTGTATCAGGGATATCATATCGTTGCAGATCATAAATGTTTATTATTTTGATTTTACGATATTATGAAATCCCAATTGGCCCTTCGCCCCTTTTTCTTAGCGCCTTAATTGGTTTTCCCCCATAGCACCAAGTGCCATGACCCACAACATATGTTTTAGGTGCTAATTCCTTTAGAATCCTACTAGTGGCCTATCTCATAGTGTATTTTCTCTCCTCTTTCGGTCTTTCTAAGCTCCATGACCAAATGCTAATCAACATCAGAAGCACCACACATCGTAAATTTTTTGAAATGTATTTACAACGGATTTATGATATTTCCATACCCAATATGCTCCATATATCTTGGGTGCTTAATCCTTCTTTGCACCTATGGTTCTTTTGAGACACTATAACCAAGTTCCATTGAAGATTGAAGCCCCTTTAATTGTATTGTAACATTTTCAAATATCATTCACATTGTAGATACAAGATGTATGTCCTCTGATGTCGTGACCTATGAGATAATTTCCACATGGCATCATTACAACACTATATGCTAAGGCCTGCTCTATGCCCTTGGTCCTTTGGATCCACATGACGAAACTCTAGTCACGTTGGAGCACCAAACAGGAGATTGTAACTCTCTCATAAAATAATTAGACAGGATTTTAAAAACTCCAACCTCCGAAATTTAGACCTCATAGATGACGTGATGTTGATGTCATCATCTCCATGTGGTTCCTCTTTAGTGGTGACACATACCATACTTATTTTACTCGTTAGGCCATCCAAAAATGCTGAAATTGACTACAATGTGTCCTTCATATTTCCACATCATGATCATGTCATCTTCCTCGTCAACCTCTTAGGGCCAATCATATGTTGCTATTTGTCATATCAAAAGAGAGTTAAAAGGTCACAGTTTCTTTGGTATTTATACAATTTCCTTTGTAAATATGCTCCTCAAAACCTTGAAATTTATAAAAGAATCAAATTATTAAAGCTCCCTTATCTGCTTTCTCCAAGGTTCGACCTCTCGAAGCTCGTTCAGGGTGCAATGTTTAGACCTTCAGATAATTCTCCAATATGACCAATCTTCTGATATTGGGTTCTGATATTCCACAAGCTCTAGTATGTGTCGATATCCAACGTTCTGATGATCGACTCTCGGATTTCCAGCTCTCTGTTTTCATTTCGTCTCCCGAAATTTCATTTCTCTCTTTCATTTTGGCTTTCGAACTTCAGCTCTCCCTTTCATATTTTCGATTTCGGCACTCTCTTTATTCAACCAAGAATGCACTTGTCCTTCTCTATACCAAGAATGAAAAACAAGACCATTTGACAAAAATTCAAGATGGTATTACAGACAACAACAAGAATTTTTTTCCTTACTTTATGTTATGTCCTCAGTATTTTTTTTAGTTGTTTCAGCCTATGTTTCATAATCCCTCACTATCTCTACCATCCCGATGTTTGATTTATCAATTAAATTATTGATAATATACTCCTCTTCGATGTTGGATTTGAACAAATACTCATATCTCATATGCAAATTTATCAACTCTATCTACAATATTTTCATCATTTCTAATAGTTCTTTGGTGGTTATTTGTGCTTTTTGACATAAATGCACGTAAATATTTTCTTGTCCAATATGTTCTCCCTCTTGTGGTTCAGTCATTCAGTGATTCTATACATTTCCTCTCTTGTTATCTGTGTGTATAAACAAAGTTTTGTTTAGTTAATAAAAGTGTAGTCATCCAAAAAGTCATAATACAAAAAATTGTTATGCTCTAATACCATATGTAACATCTCTCTTTTAACGTAGAAAAAACATAATTTCCCTAGAAATTGGTGCAACATTTTTTTATTATTTTATAATAAGTAAAAAATTTCACAACTATCAAATCCATTATTCTTTGTGGAATTCTCTTGACATTCCGAGTTCCATTGATTATCCATACAATGTAGTCATTGCTCATTGATTCTAATGTGAAATCATGGAAACCATTTATCGTTATTATTATAACATTACCATTTTCTTGGCATTGTTACTCTAGTTGCATTCTAGGATGAAAACTATGAAATATTAGACCTTATCTCTTCCTTTCCTAACTTGGTCTTTGAATAATATTCTTTATCATTATACTTTATGCTCCTAACCCTTAAATCTCTTAGGTGTGATCACTTGGGTTCTTTTATATATATACATATATATATATGAACATTTCCATATTTTAACCTCTATGTATACGTAACATATATTTCACGTGAAGCATATCAAAACTTGACGTAGTTATATTCATTATATATAATAGTACAATACTTATGGGCACTACCTCCTCCTCGCATTAACGAATATATGAATATAAATTCTTGAAATATTACCTCAACCTTTTTGGCACATTGACAAGCTTGTATTTATTTATAATACATTGAAACACATTCCCATCAAAGTTGGGTGAAAAATCGACAAAAGTCACATGAATTTAGAGTTTGGCTTTATCCCCACCACATTCATGACATCCCATTCAGCTCTCGAATTGAATTGTTCATATGACACATTGTTAATGGATGCAGGAGATTATTCGAGTGAGGGTTATCGTAATTAACTTACCGAACCTAGATAGCATGTTTTGCTTATGTTACTAAGCCAGTTCTGAAATGGGTCTCTGCAATTTTTTTAAAGCCCTACTACACACAACCATTTACTTGAGGGTATTCTTGCTAAATCGATATTGGATTGGTAATATAACCTCCTCAGTTTCATTTTGTAGTGGATGGTGTCACTCTCTTTCGATCACTAGGTAATTTAATTAGGGAAATTTGATTTTTTCCTTCTTTTTAATTTGGGTATTTCAAAACCCAACGGCTAACTTTCGATTACACTCCTACACTTCTTAATTGAAGTAATGACATGGTTTACACTCTGAGATGAGGATTTTCACTTATTTACGACATTAAATGTTCAAGGGATTGTAATTCCACTCGAACTGTGCTAAGTGGATTACTATGGAAGATTTTTTGTGGTAAATTTCTTTTCGTTAGTCCTAACCAAAGAATCCAAAATCGCGACCTGGGAAATCGCCGTAGGGAAAAAAATGGAAAAAAATCATAAAAATCGAAAAAAAATCATAAAATCGGGAAAATAAGCACATACAAAAAAATATTCATTTTTTTCCAATTTTTTCAATATCTAAAGCATCCATAACATAAAATAAATGCATTGACACATAAATATGAAAAAACTAATATATAAGATGTGTAATATCATGTCTAGTGCTACATCACATTATAAAACTGAACCATGTCTCGATTACTAAGTCTCCAGTTCAGAGTCAACCCTACCAAAATATAAAAAAAAAAATACAATAATGCATCTCATATCATGAGTCGTAATGTCATATACAAGAATGTCACAGCACCATATAACCTATGGTCCTATACTATTGATTTCCTCTAATTTCTCGCGAGAAAATACAATGTTTCCTTTGCCTTTTTACCTTTTCTGTGATGAAGAAGCTGCTGACCGGGCAATGGGCTCTGTCATGGTTTCAGAAGTAAAAGAAGCACCGTAATGGGAATCTCTAAGCATCAGAGCTGTAAAAGCGATACTCACGCCCCTTCACTTAGGCAGGGTAGGTAAGGTCACCTCCCCCCTCCCCTCCCGGCCTCCTCCCGCGTTAAGCCGAGCCGCTTCCTCCTCGTCCTCCTCCTCGTCCTCCCCCTCCACTACCTCCTTCTCTATCCAATCAGGGGCTGACTCCATGACAAGCCTCTAGCCTCAACCCTCCATTCAACAGTGGTGTCAATCGCATCTAAAGAGATGGCCTCCATATCAGGGGTCCTCTCAAGTTGTCTCACCCACAATCTAAGATTGTAGTAGATGTAAACCATGTCATTGAGCCGCTGGGCCTCCAACCTGTACAAGGGTCATAAATTAATAAATTAAATATTTAAAAAAAAATATTTAATGAATTCAAAAAATCAGTTGGAATATTTTAAGTTTTTTACCTGTTGCGCCTTTTGGTGTGTATTTTTTCAAATACACTCCAGTTGCGCTCGCATCCTGAAGAGCTACATGTTTGGATGAGTATTCTAATGGCAAGTTTTTGGAGTTTTGGTAATCTGCCACCGTAGCTCCTCCACCATGCATCTACAAGTTACAAGTTACAACAAATAAGATAAACTGATAAAGTTACAAACATAAGAAAATTTTTAAAATAATGAAAATCTTACCTGGCATTTTAACAGTCCTATCCTGGACTGCCATGTCGAAGCTCAAGGTGCCACCTTCCATTCTGTATACCTCCATCTCTTTGGATATCTCTGAACGTTCTGATGGAGTTGGCACCATCTTCTGAACACAACTGAAAAAGCCATCCATGACCTCAGCATCAAATAGAAAACCACATGAATAAGCAAATGCAGGGTTCAGGAAGAGCCCTGCGGCATGAATGGGACGATGGAGTGTGTTGTTCCATCGATCATCAATCACTTCCCATAAAAGAAGTTGTCTCTGAAACCCATCATCACCCTTATCATCATAATAGTTGCGAACAACTTCTTTGGCCCTATCCATGGCCTCATACAAGTAGCCCATTGCGGGCTTCTCTCCATCCACCAATCTAAGAACCTTTACCAAAGGTTCAGTAATGCTGCACACCTCTTCCACTCCAGCCCAAAAACTTTCCTGATATGACACCAACCTGCAGATGGCCTGTCCCTCTGATTTGCGGCTGATAGTCAAAGCACGCCACTCATCTGAAACAAACATTCTCTTCAAGTCCCACTTAGAATTCAAGAGGGATTGAAGAGAGATGAAAGTAGTGGCAAATCGTGTAATAGCAGGCCGCACCAACTCCTTATTGTTGGTGAATGTCCTCATCAAATGAAGCACAGATCCATGGTTATATATAAATTTTGTGATTCTCTTTGATGATTCTACAATATCTTTGACAAAATCAATCTTTCCGATGTCCTCCAACATCAAATCAAGGCAATGTGCAACACAAGGTGGCCAAAATATGCTCGGATACCTCTCCATAAGCATCTTGCCAGCAGAAACATAGTTTGCAGCGTTGTCCGTTATGATTTGGACAACATTTTGGGGCCCAACCTCCATAATGAACACATCTAATAAATCACATAATAATCTTGCATCTTTGACATGTGCAGATGCATCAACACATTTCATAAACATTGTCCCCTTGGGACAACTGACCAAGAAGTTAATAAGGGTCCTACCCCTTTGATCAGTTGAACCATTTGATATCACAGTGCATCTTGTGACTTCCCATGATGCCCTTAACTCTTCCAATCTCTTGGTGCAGTCAACTTTCTCATTTTGCAGAATGCGCCCTTTAAGGTCATTATATGAAGGGGCTTTGTATCCTGGGCCAACAACAGCGATAGCATCAATCGTAGCCTGATAAAATGGATTGTTCCTGGCAACATTGAAAGGAATATCACTCCAAAGAAACAGTTTGCCCAACAACTTATCAGCTTCTTCCTTCTCCTTTTTTTTAATAAGGGAGGAGATAGATGGCTGTGCCCTGGGAGTGGTTCTAGGAACAAAAAATGAGGAGGTAGCTACGGGGCTGCCTGTAGAAGAGGCTGATGCTGAAGAGCCACTACCACTCTCACGGTCAACTCCAAACCCTGATATTTGACTTTTCAGAGCTGCTTTGCTGAGTTTAGTGGTTTCTATTTCTCCCAATGAGTTCATGGCTCTTTTGATTATTTCTGAATTGGTGTTTCTGCAAGGGCCTACTTCATGCCCAGGAATTTGTGCCAAGTGGTATTTCAACCTATATATCCCCCCTGTCATGTGTTGACCACATAATTTGCAAGTCAAGTTTGATCGGTCAAACCCCCCATCAGGTTCACCAAATTCCCATAAAGGATCTAATTTCCTTGGCATGTTGGAAACTTTGAACTTTGAATGTTGAAATTTGAACCTAGGGCACAAGAAAAATTGCAAGTAAAAAAATAAAATAAAAAAATTACAATTTTACATGCAACATTTTGATTTTTTTCACAAAAAAAAACCATCAACTCAATGCAAAAATAATGGGAAAAAATACATGTTGAAACACAAGCAAAAATAATGGGAAGAAACTAAGAGCACAAGAAGAAATATAAAAAACAAAATTTAACAAACAATTTTTTGCATTTTTGACCAAAATAACCCCTCTCCTCTCAATAAAACAAAAACAAAAAAAAAACACAACCAAATGCAATCACAAATGATGAAAAATACATGGGTAATAGAAACCCATGGAAGAACAAGAAAAAAACAAAAAAAAAGGGTCAAATTTGATGCCCATACCTGGAAAAAACGTTTTGCCGGAGACACTTGGTCCAAATTCGATTTTTGTTCGCTTGGCTTGCAAGAAATTCTTCACTTTTGTCCAATCTTGGGCTTGTAGATCACGTATCTACCTCCTTGGCTCTCCTCCTTCACTCCTTAGCTCTCATAACCCAAGCTGTCCAGGTAAAAATGAAAAACAAAAAACCCAAAATCGCATTATAAACTCGCTGTTTGAGGAAGCCACGATTTTTTCAGTTCGACTCACGATTTTTTCGTAAAAATCGTGATTTTTTCGCGATAACGATTTTTTCAAAAAATCGTTGAAAAAATCGCCGATAACCGCACTGAAAGCGCGATTTTTTCAAAATCGCCGCGACGTTGTTTGTCCTAACTCCGACATTTCCATTTATCATGGAAATTATTTCAATTCTCACACGCTGTATCACAAAAGCTAATTTTACTTTGTATATTAGCAGGAAAGCGACATCCCTCCTTATTTTTTCCACAAATATATTTTAAACCTTGAAGAATTGAACATCTTTTCCTTAACCGACTTTTGTAAGTATTAGAGCAGTTACTAATCCTCTTTGAATTATTCACAGGTGTGAGTTTTTTCAAAGATTATTATAATGGTTCTTGGAGGGTTTAATATTTATTTGGATTTTGTGATTATCTCGGCCTCTCATTATACTTAAATTTCTATCGTTAATTTGGTAATGCGATATACCTTGGCTTACCTTTCGAATGTCATGATATTTTCTTATATACTAGGGCATTTCATTAATAGCTAGGACTTTTATGTCCATAGGATAGTTTCGTTGTGTGGAATACTCCGAATGAAAATATTAATGTTACTACCCCTATCTTTTATAAAGACCTTTATTAGACGTCATGCCTATCTGCATGAGGGTTTTCTCTTCCACATAACTGTAATATATATATAGTAATTCAATTTTTTCGAAGCCTCAAGAGGGCCAAAGGGGTTATAAAAATTATTTTGAGAGTTACTATCTATTATTGTTTTTTATATGATACACTTGACCGCTATTATTATAGTTTTTATGTCGTGGGTACTTTTTCATTATGCTTCGTGAGTTTTTAGTTTTATCATGAAGGAATATTTTATATGGAAGAATATATTTCCTTTAACACATGCCAAAATAATAATATATTTATTTTTATTTGTTAATTTACTCTTTATTATTTTTAGGAATTTTCACTGTAATAATGACTTAAATTTGAGCATTCCTTCCTTTTTCCTACTTACAGTAATAGTTTGCTAAAAATCTTCTTCTTAATTTTATTCCTTTACTAGATAGACGCATGTGTTCATTTTTTGGTTTTAAATGTATGGAAATAACATTTTCTCTTTCAAATAATTTCTAAATGGATATAATTTTTTTTTTTTTGGGCAAGAAATCACTATTGTATTGTATATGTCACAACCATCTGCATATATCTACATATATTTATATGTATATACGTTCTCCAAAGACCTAGTGGACCTAGGTAATATGGGACTAATATTAGTTCTCTAACTCCTAACCCTCCCACCTTGTTTAGGATTGATTGTGTTGGATTTAAAAAAAAGGGCAGTTCTTCTTGCAGTCTGCTTATCTAAGCTACACATCAACCCAAGTATTACCTTATTATTAAATATAAATCATATATGTGTATGCATATTTACAGTGCACTTTTAGGACATAGTTTCTTGCACCAAAACATCTACATTCATCTCTTTATAATAACCTCAGGTTAACTCTGGTTCTTTTATTTCTCAGTTTTTCACCCAAGGAATTTTACTACAATTTTATAGCTATCTTTTTTTTACTTCCTTTAACTAGAAGGGCTTTTGTTTTAGAACTTGTGCATACAATTTTATTTTTTCTTCTACCTATAACAACATAGTTAGCCCACAACAACATCATTTCTGATATCAGACACTTAATGTTAGTAACAACCACATTTCATATCATAGTATTCATATTTCTATTTACCACTTCAACAAAATTGGTACATATCTAAATTCCTTTAGAAATAGTTAAGGCTTACATGATCCTCCCAACCTTGAATATGTTTGTTTCTCCTTAGATCCAACCCTAGCTATTAGGAAAACTATGAACCCTTAGCAATGTCCTGCTAAATTTTTTTGTTTTGGTTTAATAAGTCTTTCTCTCATACTGGTCTTGTTTTCCAAAGGAAATTATCTTTATCTCCCACATTTCCTTTTAAATAATCCACGGCATGAATTTTTTCTCCATTCATCTCCATTTATAATTTTTCTGTCTTTCTGTGAAAATTCCTCTTTTTCTTCTCTTGCACTCTTCAAAGGATCCAAAATAATGATAAAAGGAATATGTTTCTTTCTTTTTTTTCCTGCACCTCTAGGCATAACTCACTTCAACCATTTTCCTTATGGTTAGTGGTTTATCTCTTATGTTATCCTTTTACATATTTCTAAGAGGATTAATATGCCAAAAATAATTTTTTATTTTATTATTGAAAGTAATATTTACATCAACATAATTCGTCACATTTATTTTAAATTTTCCAAGCAATCAATAAATAAAAATGTCACGTAGTAAATTTTATAGGGGTATTACACTAAACACTCCATGAAGACTAGACATCATATTTGCTAGGAGGGCACTATGATCATTGCTAAAGAATACTACTATCAAAGAATACAATTTAAGGAAGATCTTGACATTATTAAGCATCTGATCTAAATAGGGATGGTAGTGTTAGGATTAGTTGTAATTGGCTTACTTTGATACTAACAATTAGTTCAATTCCATCTCAAATATGATTTTGCTCTATATTTTTCATCCATTTTCTTAGATATTATGATTTCTTATATAATAACTTTGTATGCTAACCCTAACCCTAATTCTATGCTAACCCTAGCCTTTATTCTTGAGCAATAATTCAATAATATCTCTAAAATATTATCATAATAAATATTAGTAGTATTTACAATAAATAGTAATGATATTCATATATTTAATATGATTAATATCATTGTTATTTTTATCATTAATAATAGATATGTATCATACATATTATTTATATATAATTAATATTATTATTAATATTATCAATAATAATAATATTATCAGTATTATTATTAATAGTACTCATATAATCAACAACTATATATGTGTGTGTGTATGTGTGTAAGTATTAATTTATATGATCAATATTATAGTAATATTTTTGCATTATGGTCGTAATGTTTTAAGATTATAGTTTTAATGAACTTACAACTAAAACCCATCTTAAGGGTTTTTGGATTTTACAATATAGGTCGATCATTTGCATGTAATGGGTGTAGACCCTGTATTACTTCTTTCACGAATCCAATTATGCTTTTCAATCTCCACATTCCTAACAATGATAAATATTCAACTTAAATGCATTTAATCTTCCATATTTCAAATGATGTGATGAATTTCCACCAAGGAAGATGCATCACCATGTTTTATTTAACCTCAAAGTAGGTGCAAAACTATGGAGATGGCTAACGCATCCTAATCCCTTGCCACCATAGAAATATCTTTGTTGCACCATTATAACAAAAAAGGATAAATAAAATACCTATTACATGCTCCAAGAAGAGAAGAAGCCCAACCTTGAGGGAGATTCCATATAATAGGTAAAGAAAGGTCACAAAAAAATGACACTCTTGACAAGGAAAAGAGAAGAAATAATCCCCATACTCTCTTGAAACATCGTGGGGAGAGAGTGACACTCCTCACTCATGAAGGACATCCTAAATTTAGCAAGAGAAATAGTTCAGAAACAAACAAAAAGTCATAAAAAATAAAACAATGTAAATAGCCAAAAAGCCAATTCCTAGAACTAGATGATGAACAACTCCACTCAAGAACTCAAACCCAGAGTTGTTTGAGAGAACCAACTCACCACCAAACCAAAAAGACAAGAAAAGAAGTAAAGAAAAAATGGAAACTAAAACCAAATAATCTTTTCCCTAAATACAAATCCAAGAGATAAGAAAAATATGTAAAAAACAAAATAAAAGCCATATTATATTTTTGAATTGCAGAGAGACTCTACAAATAAAAATACTCTAAAATAATGCTATGGAAGGGAGCTAAAATACCTTAACTAGTTGCAAAGTAATAAAATAACACCATATAGTCCATCAGAACAAAACCATCCAACTAAATCTGCCTTTAAAATAGATTTTTCCATAAATGCCAATAACCACCACCGTACTACATGATGACAGCCTCCCTTCAAACCACTGTCCATACTAACAAACCACTTTCGATACTAAAGCTGAATATTACGAAGAATATAGGAAGACGATACCATTCTTAACAAACAATGTCATAAAGTAAAATTTTCATGCAAAACATTGAGTACGCGTCGAAAGAACCAACTAGGAGGGTTGAGTCGCCTCATAAACACAATCACTCACACCACGAGATGACAACCGTAGTGGGGAGAGAGATCCCAATTGAAATCTTAACACGTGTTTTTTTAGAGAACCTAAATTCACTTCAGACTAAGTTTGATCTTACATTATATTTTCATTAATAAGTCTCTCATTCGAACTTATATCCACCAACTTATTCCCAACCCTAATTACATACGAAAGGACGGTAGGTAACCTACTCTTACTAATGAAAGGAAGATAGGTCAGCTACGCTCAACTACTCTCACTAACGAAAGAAGGGTAGGTCACCTACTCTTACTATACTTGCTTCTAATGACCAGCTTGTTGAAATCTTGGATGGTTCTATTTTAAATTACAGTTTCTTTGCCATCTAAATGATAATGGAAAAGTATCCTCGATAATTAATTTTTTAATATGGTTCCTCCCAACAATGAGTATGCCATGTTTTAAAATGAAAAATGCAATAAAATTTTTACGATCCATATCCAATAATCCTTCATAAACATAAATAGAGATAATCTGACCTTGGGTTTAGAAGTCATTGTATTATATTAGGTAAATATCAATGATTTACCCAATATTCCTTTACATATAAAATATGATTTTTATTTTTTATTTTTTTACAATTACTTATATATAGAAAATTTAACAAATTAATATTATAAATATATTATATTTCTACTCCATGGAAAATTTGAGAAATAACAAAGATTTAACTTTTTAAGATTGTATGTGAAGAAAAATGTTAATTAATTTCTCATGACATAATTTATATTATAAGAGATTAGTATGATCATAATATGCATCGTCATCTCTGAAAACAAATAGTCTTTTTTATGCTAACAAACATTAAAAAAAACCTATTTTTGTAAAACATATCCATTGGAAGGAGATTACAGTTGCATAGGAGGAGGAAGATTAGGGCTACTAACCTCTTTTCCAATCCAATTTTCGAACTTTATGCAAACCTCATTATTTCAAAATAATAGTTCTTACATATTTTTGGTTCCACTAGAACCCATCCCAAGAGTTTTTGGATTTTATAATACAAGTTGATTTTTTGCATGTAGTGGGTTTAGCAAGACCTTGTATTATATGTTTCACAAATCCAACTATGTCTTTCAATCTCCATGTACCTAACAATGATAAATATCCATTTACTCTTCCATACTAAAAATGATTTGATGAATTTCCACCGATGTAGATAAATCACCATTTTTTATTGAACCTCCACCTTGGTGTAAAAATATAGAGATGGCTAACCCATATTAATCACTTGTCACCACAGGGATCTCTTTATTGCACCATTCTAACAAAAAAGCATACATAATATACTTACTAGATGGTGCAAGAAGAAAATAAGCCAAGCCCCGAGAGAGGGTCCACATAATAGGTAAATAAAGGTCGCAAAGTATGAGATTCTATAAAATACAAAGAGAAGGAATAATCCCCATAATCTCTTAAAACATTGTGAGGACAGAGTGACACTTCTCACTAGTGAAGGAGGTCCTAAAGTGAACAAGAGAAATAATTTATAAACAAAAAAATCTCATAAAAAATAAAAAATGCAAATAGCCAACCATCTAATTTCTTGAACTAGATTATGAACAACCTAAATTAAGAATTCAAAGTCAAAGTTGATTGAGAAAACCACCTAACCACCAAACTGAAGAGACAAGAAAAAAAACCAAATTGAAAAGGAAAAATTGAAGCCAAAGCAATCTTTTCCATAAATCAAAAACCAAAAATTATTAAAAATGCAATACAAACAACAAAGGGAAAGCCATATTAAGTTTTTGAAATACAGAGAAAGAAATTCCAAATAAAAATAGTCTAAAACAAAGCTAATAAAATAGATTCTAATACTGTCACTCATTGCAAAAACAATAAGAAAACACATATATCAGTGCATACCAAAAAAAAAAAAAAAAACATCCCTCAAAATGCACCTTTTAAGGTAGATTTTCCAATGGATGCCAATAACCACCATCACACTACATCCTTCCTTCAAACCACATTCCATACTAAATATGAATATTACAAAGAAGATACGGAAAGGATAGCGTGCTTAACAAACAATATCATACCGTAGAATTTCCACACGGAATATTGAGTACATTCCGGAATGCACTAGTTGGGAGGGTTGAGAACCCTCATAAACACATTCTCGCACAACACGAGATGGCACCCACACTCGGGAGAGAGATCTTGAGTTGCAATATTAACACATGTAGTCTCTAGAGAACCTAAATCCACTAGAGACTAACGTCAATCTTACATTATAGTTTCATAAGTCCTCATTGGCAAGTCTATCTGCCAACTCATACCCATTCCTATTGACATAGGAAAGAATGGTAGATCACCTACTCTTACTAAACTCGATAGTTCTAATCACCAGTTAATTGAGACCCTAAAAATTCTACTCTAAATTGTAATTTCCTTACCATTGAATGATAGTGGAAAAGTATCGTTCGATAATTAATTTGATAATATAGTTACTCCCAACCATGAGTATGCCATGTTTGAAAATGAAGAATTCGATGGCGTTATTACGCTCGATATCCAATAAGCCCTCTTACATATGAATAACCCAACATCGAACGTTTTTAGAAACTTTTATTTTTAATATTAATAAATATTTTTAGATGTATAAAATTAAATCTTTATAAATAAAAATAATATTATTAATATTACATATTAATATTGTTTTTAGTTTTTTTATTTTAATTTATTTTTATTGTCAAATTGATGTTAATAAATGATAAAAATGATTATGTGATAATAATTTTCAAATGTATGTGAGAAGAAAAATTAATTAGATTCAAATTTATTTGATAGAGTATTAAAAAATATATAAATTAAAGTAATACATGTCATTTTTATTTAATTATTTCATTATTAATTTGATAAATTACAATTTAAATGTTAATTGTTTACAAGTTTTGTAAGTTTGTCTTGATTATATCTTTATCATGTCTAATATATTATTCTCATTTAGGGGAAGAGAATTGAACGAGTGACTTCACACATGAAGGAGTACCTTAGAAAAGCACCCAATCACTATCTATACTTCACATCATGAAGTTCCTTAACACAACACGCGGATAACCATCTATCCAAAACTACCAGACTAGGTTAGTTAAATTATTACTTTTATTACTTTAATTTTAATTTTAATTTTAGTTTTAAGTAATTTCATTAAGTCAAAATATTTTAACTAACAATTTAATATTTTATTTTTATGGTTGAAATGTTAATTGTCGCATAGTATGGCATGGTTAATAATATTCATGGTAAATTGGGTTGACTGTTAATGGTAAAAATTCTTGTTGTATGGTTAGTATATTAACTTTGAAATGATGGATGGTTTTTGGACATGATTGGGACATGATATGGTATGGTTAATAATAAACGGTAAAGTGGAACTCAATATCCATGATTAAAAATATTACTATATTATAAGTATTAAGTTTGTTATGTTATTATTAATGAAATTTAAATATTGTTACAAAATTATCATTTTAATTTATATGGTAAATGAATTTGATAGAGAAAATATTTTGATTGTGAAATGAGAGATGATTTTATGGCATGTCATGTTGTAAGATGACCCATGGTATTGACTCATGGAATTGTAACAAACTCTATTTACAAATTAATAATATATATGGAAATTGTAAGGTGACCTATGGTATTGACTCATGGTATTGTAACAAAGTCTATTTACAAGTTAATAGTATCTATGCCAAAATGACCACAAATATCATTGTTAAACATATTTTATATTATAATATTAAAGTTTTTATGTGCTTATTAATTAAATTTAAATAAGTTTACAGAATCAGTATTATTTTTTATAAGGTTAAATGGATCTTAACTTATTGAGGCTATATTTTATATATTTTAGTGTAATAGGTATATTATTATTTATTTTTATGTAATAATTTATTAGTAGTTTTATTAATAAAAATAAAAGTACAATATAACAAATTGAATTTTATTATTTTTATTACTTTTGCCTTTTACTTTTTTAAGAAAACTACAATATCTTTTAGTGTACAAACTTTCTTATATTACATCTACACATCACCTGTGTCATTAGACAAACTTTATAACCTATAAGCTAGTATAGAAAGCATGTGTCCAATAAAAGGCAGCTATGTCTAATTGCCTCCCAAATGGAAAGAAAGAGATTAGTCATTTTAACGCTATATAAGATTTTAAAAAAATGTTTATATCTTAGAAAAGGCTTGTAGCACGAAAGTAAATAGTTACAAAGAAATAATGCGAGATTGTTGAATTTATGTTTACAAGGTAATAGGTGGTCAAATACATTGTATTGACCTTTCCTATCTCTAAGATCTCTATCTCTACGATCTGTGCGATATACTCATCCTTATAAATACTATACCATAAGATAAATTTGCCTATGTGAACACTGAGCTAAAAGTTAAATATGGTATTTTCTGTCAATAGTGATGAATAATGATGAAGTTTCTTCTGTTTGCAAGGAAAATATTCATGTAGTTATAGCAATCCTGCGCCTCCATATATAACCCTCTTGATCTTATTGACAAATCGTACCTTTACTTGAAAGGAAAACAGCGTGTAGATACATGCTTTTTGTACATGTTGACTAATCGACCTTTTGATTCGATTCATCGAGCATTATTTCTTTCATGACATTTCACTCGGAAATCAAAATTGCAGGAGCAATTTTATATAGCACTTTATATTTCGGCATTCCTGATGTTGCTAGGAGTGAATATTATGGTAAGTATACGGATTTGCGACTAGTAGGGAACAATATTCTCTTTAGGAATGGCATAAGTTTCTCGCGACTACAGCTAACAGTGGATTTTTCATGTGTACAAAATACCAGTGGTAAATAATAACGCACATTGATTGAAACAAGTAGTTCTATAGAACTACAATATTGATCATTACTCTTCTTTCATATAGTGCTAGAAAGTACTACTAGATCTCAACCTTATGCAGGCCTTGGATTTCGGCACCACGAAAAGAGTTCCGTGTTTCCCGTTGCGTAGTTAGATTGTAGTTGGTGAAATTAGTATCACTGTTTCAGTTTGATTCGCTTGTTTTGAGAAGGAGAAGATCAATGGCTGCATTTTCTGGTAATTATCAGACCTCTCTGAAGTTCCCTCCGATATACCATTTTCAGGATAAAAAATACCCCCAACGATGTGATTAACGATCTTGCTTATCAACCTGTCGTGTTTGATCCAGAACGTGCACCGATAAATTCAGTTTCCTGCACTGAAATAACGACTCACGATATTAATCTGGTGCCAATTTTGAGGACACGTGTTGTTTCCAGTGCACATGACGCTGACAATGCGCTGCACAATTTGTATGAGTCAATATGGAACCTTTGGTATGGCAGGAGTTCATCAAGCTCATTATGATCGAGCAGGACAAGCAGTAAGTATCTTGCTGTTATAATTAGGTCACTGGGTTTAAAGATAATATTATAGATATTTTTTTTTTAGTAAATTGTTTTGATTATTTTTTTAAGTGAATCTCTCAAATAATTTCTTTAAGACAATTTAAAATACATGTATTATTTTATGTTAAGAGAATTTATTTTGTCTTAACCTGTGACAAAAAAAAACTTGTAAATCGTGTTAAATATTGTCTTTAAGCTAGTGTCTCAAATTATTTTAAAAAAAAATTGTCTTTATAAAAACAATATAGAATACAAGTGTTATTGTCTCTAACGAAACCCATTTTTCTCTCTCAAGAAACAATAACTACGATTATATATATATATATATATATATATATATATATATATATATAATGTGAGTGTTTATGTTTCTTCAATGACTAAATCATTTTAGGGCATCATGAAATCGAACCACCAACCTCTTGCTTGCAAGGCATGTGCTCTTCCATTGAGCGAGCACTCTTTAAAAAAAATTGGTATATCAATAACAAAAGATAAAAATAAAACAAAAGGAATGCCATAATGTGTTATCTGAGTAATGTAGCTTAAATAAAAAAGTGCCTCCCGTCAATATGTGATAACATTCAATACCACAGTCCCGTTTTACTTAAATTTTTGTCAAAGCTGTGTGTACAAATTCATTCAAATTTTCATATCCCAACCAATCCACAATTCTGGTAATCTCACAGCATTTGCTTATTCTACGCTGGAAAATTTAAATAAACAAGTCTGGGTTATTTTAATATCTCAATTCAGAGAATTGAGATATTAATTTAACATTTCTTCTATAGCTATAACTCAATAGTCCATCTTCACATAAGTCCATGCAACTAACACTAGGTGTATATGTGTTAAGTTACCCTGTCATTGGTTATTAAATCCAAGGTATTAACTGGCCCGATTCTATGATTTAAACATCTGCATAGTATGTGTAACCCTCAACCATAGGTTTATGGCCTCACCCTGACTTTTAACAAAAGCCTGGGCACAATCACACATACCATTAATCTTTGCCCATATAAACACCTTGCACATACCTTATTAAGCCCGCAACCTTCGCTAAGTAGCAACAATCAATATGCGTGTATGCATGAGCACAGCGCTAATGACCTTCCACATCTGACAACAGAGAGCACGTTGCCTTGCTCCATACGATTCGACGGATATCGCTTGGCTTAGATGCATGAACAATAACGCACGATGGCATGTGATGAAAGAGGTTTTCCAAATTCGCTCAGGGACACGTGTTGCCGAGCGTATGGAATCGCTCTAATTTCTCCAATACCGCTTACCACTTCAAAGGCGGTGCGATCAACTACCGGTTTCACTCCAATCAGTCGTTACTGTTTATTCTTGCATGGTTCCATCTTCCTCGACGTGCCAGGTTCCATTCAACTCACTTCCGTGTACAACACTAACTCAGGGCTCCAATACAACTCAATGATACTATTTACTTTTGTCATTATAATGAATCTCCATTGTAGCTAAATCTCATTCATAGCAATCGGACTACGTCATCGATCATCCACTTAACAAACCAAGTTTTTTACTTCATTCAGTCAGGGGTTACGCTTCAGGCAATTCCTCTATTCTTTGATAGACAGAGTGTAGTTATACCTTGCTCTTTCAACAGGGCCTTATTCACCCTTTCCCTATTTCTCATGCAGAGCGCACACACAGTCACTCATTCACAGAGAGTATGGTTCATTTGTCTTCCAAGGGGAACAGGAAATTCACACAAAACCGATCCTACAAGGTTCTTCACTACAGAATTGCCACACAATCACTCCTTGACTCACAATCTATTGTCATGGCTCTTAACACGGTTTTTATCACGCAGATTTCCCTACCTTTGCTTTTTGGACTCGACTCAATTACACAGAATCATTCATCAAGAACTCATGTGTTCACACAGGATTTGACTCGACAAATGCCTAATAATACTGAATCAATTCTTCAGATGATTCGACCAAGAAGGCATAAAGCCACACATGGAACTTATAAACAATTCTCCATAAATAGATATATATATACATACAGTTGATCAATCTCAAAATCAATCACTTACAATTTCATGGCAGGCCAGATATTTAGTTCAGTGGCCATAACCCTCCTACTCTGTTACTGAAGAAGTTCTAGTCTCTAACTCTACCTCCTTCTATCTAACCTCTTCAGGATTACATTTATACCACAAGGATGACCTGAATTGATTCAGGTTTCCAAACAGTTCAACAACTCTTAGCATTACCAATTCCTAAAATTAGACTCAACAACTGAACTGATCCTAACTAAATATTTGTATTCCTATCTTAACCAATTCTCATGTTCCCAAAATGACTTGAGAACAATTACAATTCCCTACCAATTTTATTCAAAATATTCATATTTATAAGAAATTTAAAGAACGTGGGACCCCCTATGTCTACTTATGTACAAAGTAACTTTTGAGCCTAATGCCCCTACATCAGACTCCCAAGCTTCAAATTATTCATGATGTCCTGATCATGTGCTCTTAGTCTCTGCCTCCAGGATCCCAAACTTGGTTTTGCTGCTGTCCATCAATTGCATCATCCTTCAACTGATCTTCTCCAGGCTTCCAGACTTTGTTCTGTAAGTCACTTCCAGCTATACTTTCACAATCTGCTTTTGTCCTCCCTATACAAAGATCCTTTTGTTTACTTGCTGCTATCTGCTGCTTCAGAGACACCCTTACCATCAGTCTTCTGATGTATTTAATCTCCATGTCCAGCTTATCCTCTAGCTGGAAATTATCTTGCCCTCTGTTGCCGCTTTCAATCTCTATCGCTGTCAATATTGTTGCTCTTTCAGTCTCACATGCTATTAACATGTTTACTACTTCTGTAGGTGTCATCCCCCATGTTGCGTTTGCTACCACCATGGGTGTTACTAATGCCAATGTTGCCTCCGCCCAAACATCCTGAATATCATTTAGGATGTTTCCCTCTGCAACATTCTCCTTTTGTTCATCATCTGCAAATTCATTCTTAGGAAACAATTCACCATTTAATTTCCTACCAGCAGTGACATACTCATCCAGTATACTAGTAAACAGAATTTGATTCTGCAAGCTAGTATCTGCTCCTCTCTTCTTCACAGCTTCAGGGATTTTCATTCTAGTGTCTGCAGTTTCTCTCTCTTGCATAATTTCTCCCAGAAAATAGTTCATCCATCTCCCCCGTACTAGTTTTGCATCTTCAACATGCTGGAGGTTAAACTCAAAATTTCCTCCATCTTTGTGGAAAATCTTCAGCAATTGTCTCTCATCTCCTTGGTTGACTTCAGCAACCAAATTGAGTTCTCTAGCCACTGCATCCTCATCTTCTATCAGCATGGAATGCTGATTCTTCCTCACTTCAGTAGCTTTTAAAATCTGCCCTCCAGTCTGCTCTTGGCTCATTAGTCTAGCCAATTCTTCTCTGTCAATGACAGTGAAAAATCCCTGCATATGAGACATGGTTGTCTCATCCTCCTTCAGCAACATTTTTTTCGATCCCAAGACAATTTCAAAGGATGAATTGTCTTCCGCATCACCTGTACACATAAAAAAAATGTCAGTGTTAAAACCATGAGACCCAATGGTCTCAATTGATGACTTAGTCACCAATTCTTTTCCCGGCATTTCTAAGTCTGGTTCAAGGCTCAGAAATTCTTCATCATATTTTTCTTCAGCTGTCAGAGTCATCCCCACTGCTCCAATAATCATGCCCAAATTTTGATCCTTCACTATGTTTTCAGCTAACACAATTTCCTTTTTATTCATCTCTTTGACAAATTCCAACTGTTGTTCTTCCTCTTTCTCTGCATGATTAACACATGAATCATCAGTAGTAAAGTTCCAATTCCTCAATGTCTCCTTTTCCTCTGACAACACATCAGTATGTTTTTTAGATTGTCCTTCCAACCTCTCTGTCAGCACCCCAGCATGCTGATTTGCATCCTTCATGAGACTATCAGCTAGTCTCGCTTTTCTTCCATCATCTGCTCCATGAACTCCATCCATGAAGGTCTTACTGCCTTGATTTCAAAACAACCTATCCAGTGCATAGGTCCTCCGCTTTTCCAATTATCTTCTTCGGAAATCTAACCTCCTATACAATTCAACAACTTCAATAGAAGTAGATTTCAAGAACCTTACACAACCCTTTATGCCTCTGCTGGTTCTTGACCAATCTTCTATTGGCCCTTCTTTCTCAGCTTCAACATTTTGTTGGATATCCTCATTTGACTCTTCTTTCTTCATCTCTTCCTGAGATCTCACTATCTCATCATTGATATGAACAGGTTTAAGATTCAATGCCTCCTCCTCAACAAAACTTAAAGCTTGCTGCTCTTCCTGTGGTGTTCCTACAAACATACACAAATTTTTAGTTTTCAAATAACAATACCTTTCAGCCTTGGCTGCTTCCTCAAGCACTTCTTCTTGAACAGGTCTGCACATGGAATCTTCAATTTCCATCTTTTCTTCAAGAACTCTAGGTTATTCTTCCTTTGTGGATTCTGTCATCACTGTACACTTGTCAGACTCAAGAACACAAGCCCCTTCATCATCTGGACTTGTCCAATAACTCAGGAATTCCTCAATGAACTCCTCTTCAGCAAGATAGACTTCTCGCTGTCCTACAAGATCTCTTGCAGATATCCACTCTTCATTTCTGCTCTGTTCCACTTCACAAGCATAAATTCCTTCTTTCAACTCAGCTGCCCTGATTTCTTCTCTCAATAGGGAAATATTCTTTTGCCTCAACATCAGCTGTAATGGTTGCCAATTTACTCTCTTTTTCATGAGCCAACCGACTCTCTAGCTTTCTTCTATCCTCAGTTTCAATCTATTGAATTCTTCCCTAATCTCAGCAAATTCCTTCCAATACTCTTCATCTGCGAGTATCTTCCTTATGCCATTTTCTTTGGCATCTTCACTAACTCTTCTGTTGTGGCCTCTCTCAGAATATCTGCAATCTCTGCAGTCTCTGTTATGGCTCTCAGTAGCCATTTTCTTCTCTAGGAGTTCTTCACTCGCAAGCTGCACTAAGCCTCTGCAACAGCAAGCTCTCTTGCTGCAACTCACCTCACCAATCATTCCCTCTGGATTTGACTTTTGGAAAGCACTGGTCCCGTCTTTGTAGGAACCTTCGGAGCACTCTCTTTTGCTCACTAGGCTTCACTCTGCAACTTTCTCAAGAACACCTCTTTTCTTCTATCATCCAACCTCTGTTGGGAATCTTCCAGGTTCTGCCACACTTTTCTGCTTTACTCAGAGTCCCTTGTTTGACTCTTCTACCATTTCTCTCAAAGATATGATCTACTTCTACTGAGATGTCTTCAATTGTCTGCACTCTGACTTCTGCAAACAATCCTTCAACCAGAGTTAAACACTGCTCACCTTCTCTTGAGAAGACTGCAATTTTTCTCTTTATCTAGCCTCTAGCTGAATATCAGGCTCACTACCTTCACTATCAAACTCTATTTGTACTTTCAGCAACCACACTTCTGCAAACATAGAAAACACATCAGATTTAAATTAATTACCCGCAAGATCATGATCCTGTCCCCCACTTACTCTGCAAATCTTTTTCACTGTGACTCTGTGTATCCTTGCTGCCTAATCTTCCTTATTCAAATCTATAGTCTTCAAAACACTTGTCCTCCAATTGGAATCTACAATTCTGCAATTACCTTCACTGTATCTCTGTATGTTGTAATTTCATCAGTTCCCACAATTCTAGCTTCTTTGTATTTACCAAACTTGGACTTTTACAAAAGATCTATTTCTGAAGCTCTGATACCATTTGATAATGTTCAATACCACAGTCCTATTTTACTTAACTTTTCATCAAAGCTGTGTGTACAATTCATTCAAATTTTCATATCCCATCCAATCCACAATTCTGGTAATCTCATAGCATTCCCTTATTCTATGCTGGAAAATTTAAATAAACAAGTCTGGGTTATTTTAATATCTCAATTCAGAGAATTGAGATATTAATTCAACATTTCTTCTATAGCTATAACTCAATATTCCATCTTCACATAATTCCATGCAACTAACACTAGGCGTATATGTGTTAACTTACCCTTTCGCTGGTTATTAAATCCAATGTATTAACCGACCTGATTCTATGATTTAAACATCCGCACAGTATGTGTAACCCTCAACCATAGGTTTATGGCCTCACCCCGACTTTTAACAAAATATTGGGAGAAATCACACATACGATTAATCTTTGCACATATAAACAACTTGCACATACCTAATTAAGCCTGCAACCTTCGCTAAGCAACAAAAATCAATATGCGTGTACACATGGGCCCAGTGCTAATGACCTTCCACATCCGATGGTGGAGAGCACGTCGCCTTGCTCCATACGATCTGATGGATATCACTTGGCTTAGATGCACGAACAATAACCCGCGATGAAAGCGGTTTTCCAAATTGTCTCAGGGACACGTGTCACCTAGTGTATGGAATTGCACCGATTTCTTGAATACCGCTTACCACTTTAAAGGTGGTGCGATCAACTTCCGGTTTCACTCCAACTCGTCGTTATTGTTCATTCTTGCATGGTTCCATCTTCCTCGATGCGCCAGGTTCCGTTCAACTCACTTCCACATACAACACTAACTCGTGGCTCCAATATAGCTCAATGATACTATTCAACTGTTGTCATTATAACGAATCTCCATTGTAGTTAAACCTCATTCATAGAAATTGTACTACGCCATCGATCATCCACATAACAAACCAAGTTTGTTACTTCACTCAGCCAGGGGTTATGCTTCAGGCAATTATGCTATTCTTTGATGGATAGAGCGTAGTTATACCTTTCTCTTTCAACAGGGCCTTAGTCACCCTTTCCCTATTTCTCATGCAGAGCGCACACACAGTCAGTCATTGACAGAGAGTATGGTTCATTTGTCTTCCGAGGGGAATAGGAAATTCGCACAAAATCGATCCTACAAGGTTCTTCACTACAGATTTGCCACACAATCACTCCTTGACTCACAGTCTATTGTCATGGCTCTTAACATGGTTTTTATCGCTCAGATTTCCCTACCCTTGCTTGTTGGACTCAGCTCAATTACACAAAATCATTCATCAAGAACTCATGTGTTCACACATGATTTAACTCGACAAATTCCCAATAGTACTGAATCAATTCTTCATATGATTCGACCAAGAAGGGATAAAGCCACACACGGAACTTATAAACAATTCTCCATAAATAGATATATATATATACATATAGGTGATCAATCTCAAAAGAAATCACTTACAATTTCATGGCAGGCCAGATATTCAGTTCAGTGGCCATAACCCTCCTACTCTGTTGCTGAAGAAGTTCTAGTCTCTAACTCTACCTCCTACTACCTCACCTCTTCAGGATTACATTTATACCACAAGGATGACCTGAATCGATTCAGGTCTCCAAACAGTTCAGAAACTCTTAGCATTCCCAATTCCTAAAATTAGACTCAATAACTGAACTGATCCTAACTGACTCTTCGTCTTCCTATATTAACCAATTCTCATGTTCTCAAAATGACTTGAGAACAATTACAATTCCCTACCAATTTTATTCAAAATATTAATATTTACAAGAAACTTAAAGAACGTGGGACCCCCTATGTCTACTTATGTACAAAATAAATTTTGAGCCTAATGCCTCTGCATCAATATGTCGATGCCATCCAAGTATTGTCTTTTCCTCTCTCCATGTCCATGAGATTTCAAAGAACCAACCTTCAATGCACCCTCGAGCTTGTTGGCAACAATGATAGCTAAAGCTTAATGTTCAATGTCCTGCACAATGATCAAAATGGGATAACTCCCATGGATGGGACATTCTAATATTTTTATCATGTCTCTTTCATTTTTTATCTTCATATCAATGAATAGAAGCTACAATTTACAATAAATAATGATTCAATTCTAGTCTTTCATAAGTACAATGAAAAATAAAACACGAAAAAATCAATGTTTAGGATAACCTATGCTTACCAATGTTCACCTTCCTTTTTAATCATTAAATCAATGCTCCCAATTTAATAAAAAAAACCCAAAAAAACTGAGGAGACAGAATATACAATTTCATACAAACCAATACAACCCAAAATGAACCTGGTAAGATGATATGCATACAGTTATGATAGAAGTGACTAGGAAATCATTTCACAATTTCATGACAACAAGGGTTAAGAACCAAAAATAATTTCTTGGAATATTGATATAATAGGGTTTCTACATAGCTATAACCTTAGCTATAACCTTGCAGAACATCAAAGTTCCACCTACATTTGTGCCACGTTCTAGCAAAGCATCAAAGTTCCACCTACATTTATGCCATGTCACAACAAACCACCAAAGTTACATCTACATTTATGTCAAATGTCTATGGTGATGAACGATTGAGCGTTTTATTTAAAAAATATTGATTTTAAATTATTCTCTATCACACTACGAGGAAAGAAAATGAATAACAACACAATAAAGAAGAAAGAAGAAACTTATTTGTCATCAATTACCTTTCAATTCTTATACTCCACATACATTTTCTCACTGTCTATCAAAAAGTGTGGAAAAATATAAATACGATCAAATTGCATTCCCTCCACAACATACATATTATTTATGCACTTTTTTCCTCTGCAAGTGTCACAACACCTTTCCTTCTAGCTTTTCTCATAACATATGTTATATTTCATAGTTATTTACAACACGCATTGATGAAAAATTTAATAATTCATTGTCTTCAACATAGAAAACAATACAAATTACAAAGCGTTAAACATGTGTAACCATTCACACATAACAAAATTTCAAAAAATAAAAATGTTTCACAATAAACTCCTCAACATGCTACCATGGAGTAAGGATTAAATGATAATGTTGCATCAACTATTTCCATAATAAAATTCACCTCAACCATAAGACTAAACAACTACAACTATTAGATATCTAACAAAACCACACAAAAAAATGTATTCCTCAAGAAAAATAATATATAAAAAATGAAAAAAAAAATTGCAATAAAAAATACCTTAGGTAACTAGTTCATTCAATTAGATGCAACACAAACCATCAGAAAAAGAGAAAACTGGCCTACTCAAAATATTAGGACTTAACTCCTTTTAGAAACTTTTGAGTTCCAAAAGAAAGTCATTTGTTGTCATGTCAATGACCCTAATAATTTAAATGAGACTTGCGCTTACTCCAACAACTTAAACAAAAATGTGGGTGAGGACATAGGTTTGAATGGATGGAAATAATATGTTAATAATATGTGGACTATAGAACAATGGGATTAAATAAGAAAAAACGTATTAGGGAAAGACCCTAGCTGCCACCATGGGTTGAGTTGTGTGAATGTGGTATGGGGCTGCTACATGATGAAGGTAGCACCCGAAAAGGGTGGACACAGTGTGTAGGCTGATGGTGGTGATGGATGGCGACGGGTGGCGTGGTGATCAAGAGTTCTCATTTTGTGTGCCTGGATTCTTCAGTGGGAAGGAAATTACGTGGTAAAGAGTAAAAAAAAATTATTGTTCAGTTGATTTCCTTTACCATTTCTGTTGTGACTAAGGTGAGAAGGTTTAGTTGGCAGTAGGAGCATGCGCCCAGTGGGAAGGGTTGAGATTCGAATATATCGCTCCCTGCAAACTCAAGAGAACACTAATATGGTCAATGGATCAAACAAGCTGGAGGTGGATCCTAAACTGAGGGATATGCTCACGATGTGGGGAATAAAGGTCGTAGAACAAAATTTCAGTCTTTTCATTGGGCCAACATCTATGGAAGGAGGAGATATTGGAGGCTAGGGTATTGAGGGAAACCTAGAAGGCATTTTGAGATCTATAGGTAGATATATAATGACCATGGATAAAATATTAAAGAAATTTCCAGGGTTATCAGTGCCGAGTCTGGAGAGATCTGGTTTAATTGTGATTGATTTTGGAGTTCAACAGACAAAGGAGCAGGGGTTTGATCTGGTCGAGCCCTTTTAGTGTACTAGAGGTCTTGAGGTCATAGTAGCTAGCTGCAGGAAGTTCAAGAAAGAGGACTTGAGACCAGTTTTGGGAGGAAGGAGTGTGGCTCAAGAATTTCAAAATTTTGGTGAAGGAGAGATGTAGGGTTCGAACTTGGTGCCGCAGGCTCCAAGTGAAGGGGAACAAATACTCTTTCGTTTTCTAAGAGAGGAGGGTTTGGGGAGGATATTTGAGGCTATCGTAGAGGATAGGAGGACGTGTATAGGGGAAATGACCAAGGAGGAGGGACTTCTTTTGGGTATCAGGCAGGGGAACCTCATCTCTTAGTAAGAGATGGTAGTCGTAATGGGGATAGAGGAGGGTTTGAAGGAAGGTTGGGACAAGGAAGGGGTTAACACCACCAGAGTTAGGGTAAACAGAGGGAGGAAGGGGCAGCGACATCATTAGAAGGTAGAGAATCACTCCTGGGACAAGAGGATCTAGAAAATGTATCTGAAAGAGATCAAGACAACCCCAATCTATTGAGGAAGAAATTCAGGGGAGTGAGAAGAAAAGTCTAGATCCAAAACCTGGTTCTAGGAATTAATATTTTTATGGATGAAGTTATGGAGACTACTGCATTAACATTGGTAGGGAAAGTAAAGGAAAAGAAAGTATCGGCTACTTTCTTGAAGGAATGGGCTACGAAGGCATGGTAGTCAGGGCCTAATCCACGCTTTGAGGTGGTTAATATTGCAAATGGTTAGTTCATGATGAGGTTCAAGAGTAAAGAGATGGTGTCTTGGGTGCTGGAGAGAAATTAGGGATTTGGTCAAGCCCCAATTTTGTTGAAAAGATTGAATCCCCTTTTTGATTCTCTGAGGGAGAAGATAGTAATCAACCAATATCAGTGAAATTACCAGGAATTCCTCACCTGCTCTGGACAAATAATGTTTTCAAGGAAATTTTGAATTAATTAGGGTAGTTCGTGGAGGCCGATATGTTGTTCCAGCAGACAGAAGAGAAAGTTAATGCGAGAATTATAGTTCATCTCACTGCCGGAGAAGGACTGGTGGAGGCAATATAGTTACATTATAGAAAATGATCTTTCATACAGGCTATGGATTATGATCAGGTGCCATTCAGGTGCCATAGGTGTCACCAATATAGAAACATGGCAAAAGCCTGCCCTCTAGGCATCAGAAGAAAGAAAAAACAATCCAATGGAAAAGGAAAGCATTCACTGGAAGGGATATCAGTTAAGAGGAGGCATAACAAGGATTCAAGTTTGTATCAGGGGAAATAGTATATTGATCAAGTGTCGGAAGGGAGGGCAGAGGATACAGCCATGGAGGAGGCATAGGTCCTTGAGATGGTAGGAGGTGAAGCCATCCTCATTGAAAAGCCTTTGGAAACAACCATGGACTTAGTCACGTTGCCGATGGAGGGTAATATTCTTAATACCCCTTCATCTGTTTCCTTCTCATTTTCAAAATTGGATCCTTTGAGTTTAGGGCCTGTAGCTTCTAGGCTAGAATCCCTTTATATGTCCACTAGTTTTTTTGTGCATGTTGAATCAGCTTTGGATAGGAAGGGAATTTTGTCGAAGGGAATCATAACATGGATTTAGGTTTGAATCAAGGGAAAAAATATACCCATGAAGAGCTAGAAGGGATGGCAGAGGATATGGCCATGGAGGAGGTCGAGGTTCCTGAGATGGGAGGAGGTGAAGCCATCCTAATTGAAGAGCCTTTAGAAGTAGCCATGGATATAGTCATGTCGCTGATGGAGGGTAATATTATTAATACCCCTTCATCTATTTACTTTTCGTTTTCAAATTTGTCTCCTTTGATTTTAGGGCTTGGTCCTTCTAGACCAGAATCCCTTCATATGTCCATTGGTTTTTCTATGCTTGTTGAATCAGCTTTGGATAGTATTATCACACTCGTCCTGGCCCTATCCATTGATACTTATCCTAGCCTCCCCCCGAATTAGAGGAGCTCCCTTCCACTAGAGCGGAGTCTAATCCTTACAACCTTAGACCATGAGACAAAAAATTTAATATGCAAGAAATAGTCAGAAGACCGGGGAACCTTGCAGACTCTTACTCTTGATCAAATATGAGAGGGAGAAAATATAATCTATCCAAAGCCCAACTGAAAGAAAAAAAAGATATTGTAGTTGGGGAAAAAAGGTGTTTAACAGGGCTACTTATAGCAGTGCATGCCCCAGGTAAGGTGATCAAATTATTGTGATGTCTTTCAATTGTATAGAGTTAGCTAGTAAGCCCAAAATACTATCCTTTCGATTCGTATTCTCTCGTTATGGGTAATATTTTATTCTACTTCAAGGAACTCTATGGTCGGGGGATGAACTCTCAGTTTCCCTTCAGAACGTTTGCTTGGGGTGGTCATCTATGGGATTGGATTCAAAAGGAAGGTCTTGTGGGTTGGTTGTGGGCTTTAATGAAAGAAAAATTTGATTGATCAATACATGGGGAAGGAATCATGTACTAGCCATGGAGGTTTATTCCATAGAGATTTACTCGTCCTTTACAATCCTGAATATATATGGCCCTTTTGAGGAGAGGCAAATATTTTTGAATGATATTTGGTATGGATCTTGTATGGACAACCCCAATATCATCTTAGGAGGGGATCTAAACTTTTAAATTCGGTAGGCTCAATCTTCGGGACCAACAATTCATGTGGATCCCTTACCTAATTTTTTCTCATCGAAAATCATTGATGTGTGCTTTATTGATATCAATCTAGTCAAAATTTGGCCAAAGTGGAGGAATAGGAGGATAAGAGAAGCCAGGGTCGCCAATAGATTAGACATATTCTTGATCAAGGAAGGTATGCTGGATCGTTTTCCAACCCTAAGGCAATGGGTGGTGAGGGTCAGTAATCAGATCATCATCCTATCCTCCTCAAAATTAAAGGCAACTTTGATAAACCAGGAACACCGTTCAAATTCAATTTGGGCTTACTAAAGTAGGAATCCTTTAGTGATCTTTTTAAGGAAACCTATATTTCTTCGGGGGTAGAGGAGCCTCCAAACAAAGTGACACACCTTTGGGAGATACTTAAAAAAATGATAAAAGAAACCATTGAATGGGATAAAAAAAGAAGAGAAGCTCAGGAGGAGAGGTTGAGATGGTTGGGCGGGGAATTGGGGAGGATGGAAAGCCTTGAAATAGATGGATATGAAACGGGGGAAAAAAGAGATCTTATAAAATCCATGGAGGTGGAGAGAAAAAAGATACTACTAGAAAAGGAGGAGAAATGGAGTTAAAGAGTAGAGCACTGTGGTCAGCAAAAAGGGATGATAATACGATGTTTTTCCACAATTATTGAAAATGAAGGAAAAATTCTAACACCATATGGGGGATGATAATGGAGGACAATGGGGTGGCTAAGTCCTTCCGAGAGCTGGCTAAAATGGGTAAGGATCACTTCAGCAGAGTCTTCAACACCCCCCGGAGGTCACTATTGCATAAGTGGTCACGATAGCTCAACATTTCCCCAAGGTATGTGGATGAAGAGGAAAATGAGATGCTCATAAGACCAGTGTCTAGGGATAAGGTAGAAGGAGTCCTCAAATTAATGTAGAAGGAAAAAATTTTGAGGCCGGATGGATGGAAAAAAAAGTTCTATCAGACCTTTTTTGAAGAGATCGTGGAGGATCTTACAACAATTGTGGAAGAATCTCGATTGAGAGGAGCCATAATAGAAAAAATAAACTCCACCTTTATAGATGTAATCCGTCCCATCTCTTTATGTAACAACATCTATAAAATCATTTCAAAAGTTATTGTAGTTAGACTAAACCTAATCCTTTCCAACAATGTTTCATAGGAAAAAATTGGATTCTTAGAATGGAGGAAAATACATGAAGCTATCGAGGTGGCACGGGAAACTCTCCGCAGCATCAAGAGGAATAGAAGGAAAGGCATGATAATCAAAATTTATTTATCCAAATCATAAGACAAAATAAGCTTGATATATGTTATATTACTCCTAACACACCTGGGGTTTGATATTTGTTTCATTAATTGGGTGATGGGGTGCATAATGGACATCATATTTGTTGTTCTTATTAATGGAGGAGCCTCACTATTTGTCAAAAGTCAGAGAAGTCTAAGATAGGGATGCCCATTGTCTCATTTTCTCTTACTCTTGGCAACAGAAAGCTTAAGTCAATTGATAGCGACGACAAAAATATGGGGGGATATCAAGGGCATAGAGGTGGTCATTAATATGTTGATTACCCATAGCTTAAAGTACCTTGGATTTACTCCCAAACAAAACTCATATAAATCTCTGAACTGGCTAGGGCTAATGGCACAAATCGAAAAGAGAGTGAACCATTGGAGCTTCAGATGGATATCTAGTGTTGGGAAATTGGTGTTGGTAAAATTTGTTTTCATGGCTATTTTCGTATACTGGGCCATGCTATCATGGGCTCCTAAAATTATTATGGTGAAGGTGAGGAAAATATGCAACAAATTTTTGTGGTCATGATCTAAGGAGGAGAGGGTGATGCCTTTGGTGGAATGGGACAAAATTGCAGGACCAAAAGAATGGGGATGTTGGGGGTTGAAAGAGCACACCTTCTTCATGGCCTCTATAGCTACCAAAAGGGTTGGAGAATTTTTTTCAAAGAATATTTATGGTCCCAAGTCATGAAGCAGAAATATGTTGACCCCATAGAGATGACGAAATGGCTAAGCTCTCTAGGGAAAAAAACATTAAGATCATCAGTGGTCTCGAAATCCATACTGGGATTGCCGAATATCATTGAAGAAGGTATATTTTGGTAGGTAGGTAATGGGGAACAAGTGATAATTTGGATGGATCCTTGGGTAGGATGAAATGAGGGCTACTCTCTCTTGGTCGAGTTGAGGACCCTTCTAAGGGCCAAAGGCTTCCACTTCATAAATCAAATTGTTAAGGAGGATTCTTCCATGCATTCAGAATAAGGATGGACAATAGGGGAAGAACGTCATATTGACCCCATATGGCATGAAGATTGGCTAAATTATACAAGGGAATTCATTAGATTTAATATGGGTATCAAGGATAGAAAGGAAAAATTAAGGTGGGTACATGCCCCTTTAGGCAAGTAAACACTAAATATTGGATATGCATACCTCATGGCTAGAAAAGGATGGGTGGCACCAAAATGGTGGGATAAAAACCTTTCAAACTTGAAATTTCTGTCCAAAAGTATGCTCTTCTTCTAGTGCACATTAAAAAACAAAGTACCAACATGGGACAATATTCTAAAGTTGGAAGAAGGAGGGCTCAGGTTGGTGCCAATTTTGTTAATCAACGTCTAAATTTGTATCTCATTTATTTATACATTTCTCCTACAGTAGACAGGTGTGAGCAAAGATGATGGCAGTTGTAGGTAAGTTGAAAAGGTGGGATGGGGTGTTGGTTCCAGAAGCTTGGAAGGAATGGTGGCAGGGGAGTCAGGAGGAAAAATGGAGGGCACTCCCCCTACTTATCTCCTACGGAATTTTTCTTGCAAGGAATAGAGAAAGTTTTAAAGATAAGGAGACCCAAGCATAGGTTATAGCTTAGTAGAGTGCAAATATATATGCCCAAATGTCGAAACCAAAGTCAAATTCTAATCCTACGATGATCACCCCGGAGGTGATTAGCAGGGATATGCCGTGGGGATACTTTGACGGAGCGTCTAGTGAAGAAAACATATGTGATGCAGGTATAGTGATTCCTCTTAGTCCATATATCTGTAAGGAAGTTTCGGCGAGTCTTGGGAATGGAACAAACAATTTTTCTAAACTTAAGGCTCTTCATATGCTACTCTCTTGGTTGATCTAGTTATGAAATCTATCAGTACAAATCTTTGGGGATTCATTGAAAATTTTCAAATGGTTCAATATGGAATTCATGTGCCAAAAACATCTATTAAAACCTATCCTTGAAGAACTTTAGACATTAAAAAAAACATTTTTATTATATATCTGTATGTCACATTTACAGGGGGCGGAATGAGCCTGCAAACCTCCTTTCTAAGGAGGGCACACAACAAGTTTTGGGCAGCTGGAAAATAAAGGAGATAGATCTGGAGGGCCTAGTGGATATGGATCACGCCCCTTTCCTTTGACAGATAGATCATGAGCTCATGATCTTGAGCTAGGCTGTACATCTTTGTCTAGGTCTTTTTATTTTATTCTTTTGATTTCTTCGTTGCTACTTTGTGGTAAAATCACTTTTGTTTTCAGACATTTATATAGTATATGACATTTATAAATACTTTCATATTTTTTTATTTTTTCCAGATTCTGGGATCCTGTCTAGATATTTTTTTCTCATACGAGAAAGCTCGAGACTAGAAGGGTGGCTTTTTTTGCTAGCCTATTTGCTTCTGATGAGTTGTTTTCCTCATAAAAGGAGGCTCTGGATGAATATGGATGGCGTGATTTTGGCAGACATGGTTTCTTAGGAGGGCAATGCTCGAGCATATGTTTTTATATCTTCAAATTTTTATGGATATTAGTTGACTGTAAATTTCTGAATGAGCATTTTTTTTGTCCTGTGTGACGCTCAAATAGATAAAATGCTTAATCAAAGTACACAATAATCTTTTATTGATTAATATAAAGTTTTGATTTCTTATGCGGAAAAAAAAAACAACTTAAACAAAAAGGTTTCATTTAAAATTCGGATTCAAAAATTTAAGAAACAATATTTTTCTATTGGGTCCTTCCTAACAAGCTCATAAAAATTGACAAAAGGATCAAAATTATGAAATACCTCATGACAATTTTGTCATTAAAATAACATATTAAACTCATTAAATCCCAAACCAAAACTAAAAAAAAAACCAACATAAAACCTTACAAAAATGAATAGATATTAAACCAATACTACTCATAAAAAATTACCTTTACACCTTCACTTATTAGACTTTGTGAAAACACAACAAGGTGTGGTAGTTCCATCCCCAACTAGATTATTTGTCTTTGTTGTAGCTTGGCTTACCAACTTGGCCCCAATAGTTTCAACTGGGTCATCTAACTAAACTTGTAAAAAAATTGAAGCCATGGCAACAAAATATATTTAATTAGACTTTCCATTACAATATAATTTGAATCAGACACAACAACTTGTTTTCACTTTTTAAAATATTTATCCATTGCTCTCATGTGACTATTCCACAAGCCAGGTAAATTTGTGAGTAACAAATATATTGTCTTTGAGCTTTTAGTTTGCAATTTTTTCCTACCACATCTAACAAATTTAGGAGGGGGAAACTAATATAACATAAAAAAGAAAATCAAAACACACATCTTAAAATTACCTACGTAGCTACTATCATGCTATTTTTTAGTATTTTTGGAGAACCATATTTTCCCTCCAAAACAACATTTATGCCCTTCACTCCACGAGTGACTCCAACAAGATCAACAAGTTTGTTCACACCTTCCTGCAAGAGAATTAGAATGGGATTTCAAAAAGAGTGCAAATTAATGTAGGATTATAAGCCAAAACAACCCTCCATGAAAAATTAAAACCACACATTAACATAAAATATAAGTGGACAACGAAAGATCATCCACAATAAATTTTTACGTACAAGTGACCTTCCTTTAAACATCAATTTTTCTCTAAACTGCAATTTTTTTGTCACTGAGCCATCCCACTTGAAATACAAGTCCTTTTCCATGGCTCTTGTATTAAATACCTACTCTCTTGTGTGTAATATTAGAGTCCATATTTTTCTTAAGCGATTAAAACAAATCGGGGAAAAAAACTTAAAGACAAGACAATTGTTTTCCATAATTATTAAACATGACACCCAACTTCATCTCCTTTTAAATGTTGGCTAGTGAGGTAGACATGGAAAATTATCATGTTTCCTAAAGGAGAGGTCATCTTCTCGTAGCCTGAATAAATTATAATATATTCATATTAGTATCTATGTTTGAAAAACATGAATTAAATTACAAAAAATTAAATTTGTAAGTGTTAAAGGGAAAAATAAAGAGCTATCAATACTTTAGCCAACTTATGGCGCATCAAGAAATAAACAACCACAATCGTCATTTTAATGAGAAATATCTATAAATTTACATTAATATAATACAAAGGAACCCCATCTATATTAATACTAGCACAAAACATGATTAAGGTAATACAAAGAAACCCCATCTCTACTAATACTAGAAAAAAACAATCGAAGCTATTTTTTGTTGCGGGACTCCAGGTTACACATTTTCAATTTGAATTTTTGACCTCTTTGTAATGTGCTAGGGTAATTTTTCGCTATTTTTCAAAAAAAATTATCCTTCTTATAGAATATTTTAATTGAATAAATCCAACAGTACACCCCTACCACTGATACTACTGTACGGTTTTATGATAATTCACCCTAGACTTTCTTGATAATTAAGCTTTATTTTTCTATTACAGTGGTTAAATTTTAATTAACAATTTCTACTCTGTCTTCAGTGATTAAAGTGAGCAAAGGTATATTGAATAAGAAACAATACAAAATTATTTGGAAATACACTACTCAATATCATATAAACCCAAATTCGCCGCATAAAATTCAATTCAAATAACTCGAGTTCATCACTGATGAGAACTATAAACCATATATTAAATCCAAATTCCACAATATTGGTTACTCTAAAGAGGATTAAAAATTTAGACAAGTTATTTTTACTACACTTACTGGGATTTACAATCTCTAAGATGTCAATTCTAAAACAATTACTGAGTTTTCTTCGCCACAGTATGTCTCCTTCTTCCTGACTACATCATTCTATTAGAGGATCTGAATTATTGGCAGTCATGAATTTTAGTAAGTTTATTTGTTGGCTTGTAAATGACTTATTCACCATTGTTTGAATGGAACACAAAATCTGTGGTTTCTTTTGCATCCAAATTTAAAAATAAAATCCCTGTAGCTTGGAAACTGCCCCTGATGCTCAACCTGAATAGGTCTAGCTTCATGAAACTTTGATTCATACTGTATTTAGTCTTTGGACCCCTCCGATGAGTGTCGACGCACTACTCCACTACGTTTTAAGCCTCCAACTATCCATCCTCTTTGGATCCATCTTGATGATATAATATGAAGGCTCGTTCTATGACATGTAACACCAACGAGAGATGCAAGGACCCCTTTTGCAAGGGAAAGAACTAGTTAGGTAAATTCGCTTCCTTCTAGAGATATTTATTGTGCCATGAATAAAGAAAATCCACAATTTTTGTTGGATTTTCAAATGTCCTTCTTGTGCTAGAAAATTCGTAGCTGATTTTTGCAGACCCTCTTTAGGATATTGCTACACCCAAATAGAACCATGTTCTTCCTTATAGTACCAGCCTAGATCCATCTAACTCCGGATCTATCATGCCCGAGAGGGATCAAATCCCTTGAGGTTCAAGCCCTCTTTTTGTAGTGTATAATTTGAGAAAGGCTTGCACCTCAAGGAATTTGATCCATCTCGGCGCATGATAGATCCAGAGTTAGATGGATCTAGGCTAGTTCCAGTTAAGGGAAAAAATTTCACATTTTTAGATGATCATAATGATGTATATTTTTTAGATGTACATTATACTTTGAAATTTACATAATTATAAATACAAATAGTAATAAATGATATGAATGTAACAATGTTTAGTGATAAAAAAATGGAATAATTTAATTATTGAATAAAAAATATAATGAGGATGTCATTCAAACGTGATATGAAAAAAATTCTTGAAAAAAACATAAATTACTTGGTATTTATTCTTAATCTCTCTTATTCTTCTTTTCTCCTTACAACACCGGCGCACTTTTCCATTTTTTCATATCGATCGTATGAAAAAGGAGGTTGAAATCGAAGACCATCCAAAGATTTAACTCGAGATATCGCTGTAAAAGTGATACCTTGACGCTCTGTCCTTCCAATATCAATAGTTGCCTTCTCTAATGTCAATCCTTGAGACTTATGAATAGTTAATCCCCAAGCAGGTCTCAATGGAATTTGTCTACTATGACCTCTTTCAATAGGTATAATAGGAACATTATGAGTGAATAGTTCATCCCATGGAACTCCAACATAGTTATAAAATTTTACTAAAACATATGTTGGAGGATTAGGAGGAAATGTTCCAGGATTGTACACAATATCTTGAACTACTCCAAGGGCACCATTGACAAGTCCTGCATTAGTCCATAAATTCGAAGTAAGCATAACCCTAACTCCAACAGCAAGAAGGAGCTCATTATCCAAATTTTCCTCATCTGCTTCAATGGTGTGGTTTGTATTTGATCTTGTAGCAACACTACGTGCAACAGGGTTATTTAGCGATATCAAACAACGCTTATTGTGATTGTTCACATCATCATTTGTTGCAAACAAATGTATAGCCTTATTAAATGATTCTTTTGTTGAAGCGTGCAAATTAGAATCTGTTCGTGTCATTAGCAATTTCCAGTCTTCTATTGTTGGAATGGCATCTCTAATGTTCAATAATAGATGACGAAAACATCTTTGATCATTGCTATTCCCATCTTGCCTGAATACTGTATCAAGAGTTACAACAGTTGTGAATAAATTCCATAATTCTTTTGCACGACCTTCACCTTCATATGCAGGTCTATCCATAACAGGAGGTAGTTGTCCCAAATCACCAACCAATATAATTGATATACCTCCGAATGGGATGTCTCTATTATGAGGAAAAGCTTGACGGAGTCGGGCATCAATTTGTGTCAACAAATTTCTCCGTATAAAACTCATCTCATCAATAAGTATGTACTTAATATGTTTCATCTCCTCTTGTAAGGTAAGAAAACTTGACCCTTGTAAATCAGTGAAGTTTATTATTGGTATATAAAGAGAAGAGTGTATTTTCGATGCAGATATGTTGAATGCTGCAACACCAATAAGCACCAAAAGAAGCAATGGGCTCTTATTGGGAAGAGATTCAATTTCAAGTATTTGTTTAATAACACCAATCAAGACTTTCCAGTACCTACTGTCCCTTGGATAATCATATACAAAGATTGATTTCCATCTCCATTGTGATGTTCACGAACTATATTACATGCTATTTTCTGTTTCTCCCCTAAACTTTCAAATGAATATTTTTTTAAAGATTCAGTAGTAACAATTGCATTCACATTCTTCTTATCAGAAATGAATTTCACTGCACGTATTGATGTCTCTTCATCAACAAAGCTAGAGCTCCAATTTTTCATAACATCATGATTCCTAAATCCAATCATGTCAAATTCACTTGCATGTATAAACTTATTCTTATACAATCCAGAAATAATCTCCCACTCATGTTGCTTAGGATCATTATGTTGTACATGTAAAACATCTGCATCCTCATCTGGACATTGAGTTGTATCCCTCAAAGGTATTGGATTACGATCAATATGCCAAGGATTATAGGAAAAAGTTTCCCAGTTTTGTATGATGTCATCATATGTAGCTCCAATATCTGTATGAAAATCACGAAAGGGCTTGTACAATACTAACTCAAAACAAAAAAACTCCACAAACCTATCATTTTCGCGAGGAGGAATTGAATTAAACTTCAGAAAGACTCGTACAATGGCTTCATTATTTTGTGGTAACCATTTCTCATCATGGCGGCGTTTGTCATATGACCAGGATCTAGCAGCTTCAATCAATGAAAGGTGCTCCATATTGACAGGTCTCTTTGTGTATGCATCAATAAGAGAATTATCATTATGTTCATTTTGTGCATCAACTATGACATGTTTGAAAACCTTTATCCCAACATTTAGAACAATGAATCTATGACTACATTCAGAAAGAGGAAGCTCCAAAAGCATATGGCATGTTTCTTGTGCTCCTATATCCCTGTCAAAAATAGTCTCACACAACAATGTTCTATATGCACGTGCTGCTGGTTCATTTGGATTTTGAATTGAAGAGATATGCATCAACATATCATGGAAGCTCTCTGACCCTTTTTCTGCTTTGGCTGCATATTTCGCTATGTAGTTAATCACAACATGTTTAGAAAGAACAGGTTTCCAATCCATATTTCCACGCCACATCATCAATGTTTCACGATTATGTGTATTTAATATATCATCATTTCGTCTAGGTTCATATATTTTTTCTCCACTCTCATCAACATAAAGTCTTGAAGTTTTGCATAGCTCCCATGGTGCCTTATATCTACACACTAATTTTCCATGCTTCTTTCGAAGGCATGATTTCTCATTACATGTAAAGTGGCGTTCAACACAATTGAGAAGTTCTTCATAGTCCATCATTGGATCAGACTGAAATATTTGTTCAGTGTTCTTTATGCAAGGGTGATCATCGTCCTTTCGTTGAATAGGGATCTGCATTTTTTGATGTTCATTGCGTAGATTGAATGCATGGACAGATCTATCAAAGTATTGCTTTGCAAATCTAACTTGAGTAGGGTCATTCCAATTCAATTTGTCCATATTGGGAGCATCTTTTAGCCAAAGAAAACCATGCACATGTGAAGATCCATGATGTTGCCATTCATCATGACACCAAAAATCCGTAGCATGATGGAATTTTGAAAAAATCTCATCTCGAAACAATGTATGTCTCAAATGCACATAACTTGCTACAATGTGAGGATTATCAATCACATTTTGGCGTCTCCATTTCCTTGCTTCAATTGGATCTGCAGGAGAGGTACTAGGCATCAAGATATGCAAATCAGACCATTGCATATCTGCTACACTTAGTGTGAAGAATATTGTAGGAGTCCCAATTTTTTGAACCAAGTCACATAATTTTGCACGACATTTGGTCCAATATGAACGTGTACCTCTTAAAACATGTCCAAATATCATGAATCTATCTGCAATTTTAGAATTGGGAAGATTTTGTAAATTCTCTCGTAACTCATCAACTGTTGTAGGTAGTTCCATCATATTTTTTTTAACAAAAACTGCAGAAGATGCTTGAGCACGATGTCTCATGATAATATTAAGTAAAAGGTATCTAAATCGAGGATGTCTCCCAAATCTATTATCACGAAATCGGAGGAGATGTTTTGCATACTCATGAAGATGAACATTTCTTAGCCGTGGTTGCAACCAATCAGCTTCTCCTCTAGGAAACAATGTTGGAAATGCCATATCAAATAACCCTTCAGTATTATACTCATTTATCGGAGATGAACCAATTGTAGGCCAATTAATGGCATTTCTGGTTTCATCATCTAGTTGGTTTACTTCTCCATTAGGATTATCTACCCATGCTCGAATAAGTTCAATTTCCCTAGGTGCATTTGGAGGCCTCGCAACAAAGGAAGTTTTGTCATAATCTTCTAAATAATCTTCATGGATTGGACCTCCTTCCAACATTGCAAATTCCATGTCATTATCCATGTCTGGTAGTATAATAGAATTAATCATTTGTGACACATTCGTTGTTTTTTTTTCTAAGTCTTCCACAGCACGCATATCAATTTCTACATCTTTATAATATGGATCATTTTGAATCTTATAGATTAATGCATCTAGTACCTTTTTCTTTCTCATAGTGAAATCATAACTTGATCCTTGCTGACCTTTTTTTCGTACAAATATCATTAAATTTAATTCCTTAATATGCCGAGGTAATTTCTTGGCAACATCTTTAACATCTTGAGGAAAACTGATTGTATGCCCTCTATATTTGTATTGGCCACCTATTGAATGCGTTACTTGCAAAATTGGACTCGCTCGTGCTATTAACATTTCCTCAACTTGTGTAAGACTTCCAAGGATCAAAGGCTGCAACCCAGGATTCATATGATTTTGTGATGAAAATCTATGCCTATTACCCTCGCTTTTACATCTTGTGCACATTGGACCTGTTTTAGTGCTCACCACTTGAATTCCTGGATATGACTCACACACATGGCACATTTGAGGATGACCTAATTTATCAATTCTTTCACGAAATCTTTTATGTGCAGTAAATTCATCTTCGTATGAAACCGCTGGTACATAGGACATCATTTCATATTCATCATCATGTTTCTCCATTTGTTGATGCATTTAAAGATTCATATCTGTAGGAGAAAGAGGTTCAATTCTTGACCTTACATCATTCATATCTCTTAATTGTCTTCTTCGATGTGATCTTACTTGTTCTCTATTTTGACTTCTTTGTTCTTCTTTTTCATCCTCATTCATTCGTTCAAATTTCAATCTTTTTCTTTCAGAATTCTTTCTTCATTCTTCTTCCCTTTCATCCTCATTATGCCTTTCTCTTTTTAGCCTTTTACTTTCACGATCCTTCCATTGTTTTTCTTCCCTTTTTTCATCAGTCATTTGTTGCCTTCGCAATCTTTGTTGCTCATTTTTTTGTATCCTCTTCAACTCTTTTTCCGTTTCAATTAGTTCATTCATATGATTTACTCCTTGTCTTCTAACCCTTTGTCGTTGTACACTTCCCATTTCTTCAATGTTGTTATTCTTCACTTCCTCATTACTAGTAGTCATGATATTATATTCCTGTAAAGAAAAAAAAAAAAAAAACACATAACAATTAACAACTATTTGCTTTTTTTTTCCTATAAAATATAAAAAAAAAGAATAAAATATAATTATATTATTTTAATTTCTATAACACATTAAAAGCTGAAAATAATTAATAAAACATGACAAAATAATTACACATTAAAAACTGAAAATAGCCTGTGTGACCTAATTATAAAATATAATTATTTTATAATTATATTTTATAATTATAATATAATTATAAAAGAATAAAATATAATTATATTATTTTAATTTCTATAACACATTAAAAACTAAAAATAATTAATAAAACATGACAAAATAATTACAAAAACAAAATGGAAAAAAATGGACATGTCGATCCATTCTAGGTGAATGTTGATTAATTTTTGGAACGTTATGATTTTAGGTTATGCACAAAATGGACATGTCGATAATGCCATGTAGGTGTTGATCGCCATATTATGAAATTCCAGCGATGCTCGAGTTGTATATCCAAAACCCTAGATAAATACAGCGCGAAGAAATCACCCATAGTTGATGTCAAACGCTGAACACTGCAAGTACGCTATTTCCAGGTGGCGTAGATGATTCCATGAGATTGTCGAGGACCCATAAATATTTTCATAACGCACAGAGTTAGTAGGTAGCAATGGAAATGATGTTGGAGACTGAATATGGTTAAGAAGTAATGGAAATGGAATAGAAGAACAGTAATAGACCATATGCCAACCAAAATATACAAAACCGATTTATATTAAATCTGGAATATACAAACCAATTGATGATATGCCAACCGAAATATTATTTACAGCATAATATTTACAGACGAATCGGCCAACCGAAATATTATTTACAGAATAATATTTGGTGGACTTTATTACTCCACGTTAATCGAAATATTATTTATAGACAAATTATGGGATGTAATATATCATATGCCAACAAAAATGTTTAATGAATATTTGCCATCAAACTTTATTACATTACATTTGTGCACTTGCAATTGAAATATAAATAGAATTTAAATCAATGCTAGATTACTTACGTGTAACTCCTGAGCTCAAACTTAACCAACGCAACTTAGAAAGAATACGAATCCAGTTAATCTGAATTATATCGAACGAACAATCCCAAGCTCAAACTTAACCAACGCAACTCAGAAAGAATACGAATCCAGTTAATCTGAATTATATTGAACGAACAAAATCAATTATTTTGTTATTTGCTTCGTAGCGATTTATTTATTTATATGGCTAATGATTATTATTTAATTTCTTTTTAAACCGACAATATTTTTTCTTAAGCCGACAATATTTATATTAAATTAAATTATTTAAAATTTAATTTTTGGCTTCCGACATACTTACACATCGGGGTCATACTGGGCTGTAGAATGCGCCTCTTGGCGCAAAAAGAGAAAAAAAATTTGTTGCTTCTTTCCAGATTTCCTCCCAGAAGGAAACCTCACATACCATGAAAAATACCTTGCTACTGTAGATGGGAACATGTTCAAAACTAAAACCCTAGAATTTTTTTGGCCAACCAAAAAAAAATTATCCCAAAAAATAGAAAAATCATGTTAGAATTTCGTTCCTCCTTCAAGGTATTCCTATGCCCAGGAAAAAAGAGAAATTTTACTAGACTCATAATAGACAATAAGTTGAAAATTAAAAAGAGAGAAGAGTTATAATCATATTGGGAAAAATTTGGGAAATAATCGGTCAATGCAATAAGTAAAGATACACATATATTGATTCTTGAAGTAAAGAAAATAAACATTATTTCATATTCAATAAATCCATGTCCAAACAATGCATAATATAAATAGATTTCCAAAAAATTATGAGGATAATGTGTATACTTAGAGTATAAAAAAGATTTAGTATTGGAAAACATTGGAAAAAAGGTACAAAGATTCAAACGAGACAAGGAGATTCCAAGTTTTTGTCAACCAAGACTGCAAATGTGCTAAAATACTACTTGGGGTGAGAGTAGCATGAATTCTAAATTGGGTTATGTTTAGATTGGTAATGCATTATACCCATTGGTAGATCACTTATACATTCGACGTCAACAAATGAATATAAGGAATTGTTTCGTTGTTATAGGTCCTTGTAAAGTTCCAACATTATACAGTGATTTCATTTTATTCAAAGTAATATAGAACTTTAACATTCTACAACTTGTTTATTTTATTCAAAATTATATTTTTGAAGGAAAACAATGTTCCCATACCATGATGGAGTAGCCACAAATATGTACATATACTAGCCAATAGATATTGGCATGAGCACCGAGGTAAGTAGTTCGTGTTTGGTAAGAAATCTCATAGTTCACTTAGGTGACTCTTTAAGCAGGGAAAAGTTGTAGTTCTTGGATGTAAGTTATATAAAACTTGGAAAGAAACATATCCTAGTATGACAAGTGAGAGGACCATTTCTAAAGCCAATACCTCACACATCACACTAATAAAAAAATCTATTACGACCTTGATGAATCAAATAAAGGGTTCTGATTTATCAAAGCCAAAGTGCATGTAATGAGGGAAGAATGTGATAATGGAATTGTTTGATCCATGAAGTCTCTGGACAGTTAGGATACAAGAAGAAATGAAAACAAACTCTGAATGTGGTGGGCGGCAAGAAAAAGTGAAAGAAAAACCACAAATAAAACCCCGCTGAATTTTAACCTAATAACTCGAGTGGCTCACCAAGTCCTCTAAAAATCGCCGAAATGACAATTCAAACTTATTTTTACAGCAAGTCAAACTCGATCAACATGAGTTTGACACATCGAGATTCAAATCAGCTCATTTAGTTGAAGATCAAAGTCATAATTATGAGTACTCGGGAGTGATTAGAGACTCCTGTAATGTGATTGTAACACTGACAAAGAGAGAGAATGGGAGAGTGTTGGAGAATGTAACCATATTTGGTCTTCATAATTACCTTTATACTTATGACTGTATATTTTTGTAAAAATAAGAAAAAACAATTATTATTTCAAACATGGGTTTCATGTTCAAATTGATTTGTCTTATAGGTTAACAATGTTCTTCATGCTTATAGGGTTTTTCAAGCAAAAAAAAACTATTTTTCATAATTGTAGAAGTCAAGTCCCATTTGGTTTGATAATAAAGTGGAAAAGGAATTTTGTTTTGAGCAAAAAAAATAATTTTAGTCCCTACAAGACCAAGTTGGCCCTGCCTCCTTAAGATGGCCATGTTTAAGGTAATTAAACCTCCTAAGATGTGTATATAAAAGTGTAGCTCAACCTCAATAGGAATATATACATTAATAAAGTTTGATATATTAATAAAGGGGGAGGAAAATAAGTGAAAAATACAAGAACTTAAGACAAATTCAAGGAGAGAGAAAACAAGGTCAAAGAAGAAGGAAATTTTCCCTAAAAACTCCAACATGTGTGTAATTTCAGAGTTGTAGGAGGGCCAAAAATTGGAGGACTGTCTCACGAGGCCAAAATTATATTGCAGGGGCCAAAATATGAAGCTTGACTACTTTTGGAAGATTTTACCATTGTTGACTTATGTAGAGTTTGAATTTTACTTGTTGGAAGGATCCATTTCTATGCTTGTATCCTTGACAAAGGAATTGATAATCTACCAATTATTTATGGAAAAATTTGGGATCATGGAATTTTCGGTGTTCATGAGTTCGACTATAAATATGATAGAAATTCATAATATACTACAAATAAAGTCTCTAAATCATTTCAATGGTAATATACTTAAGCATTCCTACTGAAGGGTGTTATGCAATACACAAAAGATACAATAAGATGAGTTGATGTAGTAGTTGGCAATAAGATAAAGTCCCATAAAAAATGAAATTTAAGTATAATAAGAGAATTTGACATAGAAATGTAAACATTATGCTTCCCAAATTTAAAATTTAAGTTCTAATGATGAATTTACTCCCCTGAAGGAAAATTTTTGCCCATGGTTTCGAATGAGCCATGTTGTTCATTCCAGGGATAAATTTTTCCTCGAACTTCCTATTTGTAATAAGGGCTACAATAATATATATCCATAGTCGACAATGGGAAAGAAAAATGATGTGGATAGAGAGTAGTAGCCAACAAATAAATATAAATGATGTTTCCCCCAAGGTGAATTAAGAAGTTAAGAAAAATTAAATTCCAAAGTCATTGATTTTGACCCTTATTATGATGTGGATGATGAGAGTCATAGTGAAAATATTAATATGAGGGATGATGTTGACTATGGAAAATATATCATGAGATCCCTTATTCCGGATGACACGGTATGAACAAGGAGCTAATTGGATCATAACTAAATGGTCCAATGACGAACATGTTATAAATATTAGTGACTTGAAATATGTTTTTCGGAATCAGAAACACATAGAGAAACATGTTTGTTATTTCAAATATGAGCATAAAAGTACTACTAAAATAAAAATAGAGATTGGCCTTGGTAGTTTCAAAAACAAATATCGAGAACACAAAGAAGTTGCTATGGCAATAGAACAACTAGAATGCACAAGGAGCAAGGATGTGGAAAACGTTTGCAATTGAGAGTGTTGGTGATTTTTTCAGGCTGAAAATAGAAAATGGTTATGTTGAAAGCCATGATGGGTTTGATAATAACATATCTAGTTTCTTGGAATATGAATTTCGAAATTTTTAAATGCCCAAATAGTGGCTTCTATGTTTCCCCTAGGATTCAACGTGTTGTAAAGATCAAAATGGGGCATACCTTTCAAGGAAAAAGGTAATGAAAATGGGGCATCCCTTTCAATAAAAAAGGAAATGAAAATGGGTAATCCATTTAAAGAACAAAGGAAATGAAAATGGGGCAACCCCATGCCACACAGGTGATGAAGGTACACAAAAAACATAGCTACCCATCAAGTGTAATGTCTCTCCATGAATTTCGTCAAACCAAAATTTTTTATTTATTTTTTAATTGTTTCAATTCTCACTATCCCTTTATCATTCCCAATTTTTTTTCCAATTAATCAGTCATTCTACACAAAGATCTCCTCCTTTAATTATATTTAATATAACTATATTAAATATAATTGTTGTATACCTTCATACCTATAAGTGATAGGTTACGAGTAAGAGTATTAAAAACAATTTTGTTTAACTAATATGCTCCTTATTTTCTACCCATGTGATTTATTTGTTATATCATGGTCTCAATATCTTATGAAATATCGAGCTACTTTGCTAACATCGTTTGCCCCACACTTGGGCTTTTATATATATGTATAGGATTTAAATATCCTTGTCACGTGGAGTGAGAATTTATCCTAATGGAAGGAATTTATACTTAGCTCCAATGAAATTTCATTATACATGTAACTATATGATCATATGCAGATATGAGGTACCGAGAAATCTTCAACATATAGCGTTTGGGTTCTTATGTGATCTTTATGGTACATAGCACTTAAATTTGTCTTGTTCACGACGGCATCGTCAACCGTCAAGTTTTCAATGCGTATTGATTTTAATCATGTACGTTCACCTAAGTGATGCAAGCGAGATTTCTATCTCATCTCGAGTCACAGAAACAATATTATTTTATTGACCTGAGTTTCAATTCAATTGTAGCAGTACGTTTCTTATTAGATTTTTTATCAGTCCCTTTGTTAACTCCATCATTATGCTTGGATCCGTGTAACCATTGGTTGATGGCTACCACGTGGACGGTGGGATTTCCCTTAGGGTTTCTCCACTGGTTTTATATTTTAATCGTTCGCCGTTTCATTCACTCCTTCCTGGTGTTTTCTCCACAAAGGGTGCATTCCCTAGTTTACTCTGGTGCCATGGAAAGCGAGACTTTGCCCTCGTCACTCTCTGGTTTTTGTGACCGATGCTGGCACAATGTGTTATGTTAAGTATATAATTTTTTTTTCAGCTTATTTCTCATTTTGCTAGGCTGTCTATTTGATATTTCTCCTGGGGTTTTATAATGGTTGTGTTCCTCCAAATTTTATTGTAAAACCCTGTATTAACACTTGTAGATATGGGTTGTTGCTTGTTTTATGCCCATTATTTAAATTTTTGGGCATTGAATAGTTAACTACACATAGAGGTTTAATGGTGGTGACTACTTATGATACGTATTGGTTGGTTTATCCCTTCAAAAGGGAATTGTTCCAGATTCACTGATAACTCTATATGTTATCACGCCAGAGAAGATCACCCCATCATGGCTATCATATCATTTTGTGTTCGATGGAGGAAGTTTATGAGCCGAGGGTAAACGTTTTTCCTCTGTCTGTAACAATTTGTTCTTTTTCAACCGAATCCTTGCCATATAGGTTATCTAGTTTAATGTTGAACCGTCGTCCCTTTTATTTTGAAGGTTTCGTATGGACGAAGAGAGCTAGTTTTCCAGGTAAGGGAACTCCTTCTCCAACTTTTGTTTGAAGTCTGACGTTCCTTTTAATATTGAGCTTCTTAACCTTTATAATTTTTCCCATCAGCTAAATGGAACAGGTTTGAAGTATGTCTGGTTTAAATTTTATCTATTTCATGTAATGGTGTTTCTTCCATATATGTGACAATTATATTATTAGTCGAGAAGCAGATTAAAGTTAAACTACTAAAACGTCTGTGGGGTAAGATGTATCCTCAAATTTAAACCAATCATTGGTTTATAGGCTCTGATGGATTCTCCCTACAAATTTTTTTCCTACAACTATACAGATTTAAGAAGATTTATTTCCTCTATACAGCTTTGTTAAATGTAAGGAATCACACTTCAAAAATTTTTAATCTAAGTTAACCTCTACAGTCCTCAACCATATTGCACAAAACCAAATATTTTAACCATTCCTAGAATAATTATGGACATACCACTTCTGTAATTGACCAACCTCCCAACCGTAGAGTTCCTCTGTCTCTAGAACTAACCCCTGAGCTGAGATCCTCTCCTAGAACAGACCAACCTCAATCTGTTCTGGAATAGATTATTTAAGCTTTTGCTCCACAAAGCCTGTTTCTAATTCTACATCCAGAATTACAGGATGCTTTTATTCCTGTTTGCCTAGGCTTCCCTTATTAAGGGACTTTTAAAGCTGCTTTCTACTTTTCCAACTTTTTAACTCTTCCAAACTACTTTCCACCTCATTGGGGAAAATCTAGATTTTTCCTCAAAATATAAATTAGAAATAAATTCTTTCAAGGATTTTTGAAAGATTTTTTGGGAAAGTCTTAGCCTCTTTCCATACCGCATGGATTTGGCAAGTGATCTCAAAATTCTCATTTGGTCAATATGCACAGAATTATTTTATTTATTTTTCATAATTAAAAATTTAATTACATCGACCCCATATTTATCCATTGGGGTCCACTCCCCTTTGGATTGAAGTTCAAATGTCTAGCTTAAAAGAAAACATAAACTAGGGGTGTTACATATTCCTCCTCTGAAAACAAACACCATCCTCGGTGTTGACAAATAACTAATAGAGTTCATTCTTCAAACAAATATGGATATTTTTCCATCATCTCAGCTTCTCTTTCCAATGTAGCTTCTTCAGCAGTAAAGTGCTTCCACTGCACCTCTACTCTCGCTACTGTTCTGTTCCTGAATTCAATTTCTTCCTGCTCCAATATTTGAAGCGGCTCTGGAAGGAACTCCCCTTCTGGTTCCACCTGTATCACATTCAAATCCACAACGTGAGAAGTGTCATGTATATATATTTTTAATAACGAAACATGAAGCACATCATGAAGTTTAACATGGGGCGGGAGGGCCAACTTATAAGCCATTGATCCCACCCTTTCTAATACTTCAAAAGGCCCACAATATCTAGGAGCCAATTTTGCACAACTTCCAGCATAAAGTGTGCTTTTTTTTGGTTTAATACGCAGGTACACATGATCACCCACTTTGAACTCTCGATGCACCCTCTTTTTATCAACATAGTTTCTCTATCGATCTTGTGCTGTCTTGATATTTCTTTGTATTTGTTTGACAATCATTTCCATTTCTTGTAAGGTATCTGGTCCCACTACTAGCTTTTCTTCAGGTTGGCTCCAACTTAAAGGAGTATGACGCTTCCTTCCATAGAGTGCTTCAAATAGACTCATTTTGATGGAGGATTGATAGTTGTTGTTGTAGGCAAATTCACCTAAATGCAAGTAGTCTTCCCATTTTGATGGCCTATCCATCACATACATTCTCAACATATCCTCTAGAATTTGATTAGTTCTCTCTGTTTGACCACCTGTCTGAGGGTGATAGGCAATACTAAAATTCAGTTTAGTGCCCATGCCCCCAAACAGACCTTTCCAAAAAGCTACTATGAAATTAGCATCTCTATCTGAAAGAATCATCTTTGGGACCCCGTGTAGCCTTACTATTTCTTTAAGGAACACATCTTCTACTTGGCTTGTCCCAAAAGTAGATTTTACAGTTTTGAAGTGTGCAGCCTTTGTTAAAGTGTCTACCACTACCATCACTGAGTCATGCTGGTATGTTGTTCTGGTAATCCAGTTATGAAATCTATAGAAACAATGTCCCACTTCCATTCTGCAATTGGAAAGGGATTTAGAAGACCAGCTGGATGTTGGTGCTCAATTTTAACTAGTTGAAATTCCATGCATCTAGCTAAATATTCTACTACCTCTTTTTTCATTCTTGGCCAAAACAATTTCTTTTTCAAGGCTGTTAGCATTTTTTGATATCCAGGATGTCCTGAATATGGCTGTTTATGATATTCATCTAGGATCTCTTTTTTCAATGACTCTACATTGGAGATATACAATCTGTTTTTATAGCAGGTTAGTCCTTTCTAGTTTTGAGTGTACTCAACCATTTCCTTTTTCTACATTTTCAATTGTAGACTTTCATAATTCGGATCTTGATCTACTACCCTTTTAAATAGTTCTTATAAATCAAGACTTCCACTACCTGCAATGCTACTTATGGTTTGGCAAGCATTTATTCTTAGCGCATGAGCAATTTTGTTTTATTTCCCTTTGATATGTTTTATCTCCATATCAAATTCACTCAGCAAGGATAGCCATCTGGTTTGTCAGGCATTCAAATCTGTTTGAGAAAAGAAATATTTGAGACTAATATGATCTATCATCAATGTAAATTTTTTTCCAAGAAGACAGTGTCGCCACATTTTCAAGGCATGAATTACAACAGCCAATTCCAGATCATATACACTGTAATTCTGCTCATGTTTCTTAATTTTCCTGGATTCATATGCAATAACAGAATTTTCTTGTAGAAAAACTCCTCCCAACCCCTCTTTACATGCATTAGTACACACAACGAATTCTTTGTGAGGATCTGCAATCTTCAGTATAGGGGCTGTAGTGAGTTTTAATTTTAGTTGTTCAAAACTATTTTGGCATTTTTCAGTCCACTCAAATTTGACACATTTTCTTTGTAGTGAAGTTATGAGATATGCTATTGCAGAAAATATTTCTACAAATCTGTGATAATAACCTGAAATTCCCATAAATGAACTCACTGTTAAAACATCAGTTGGCACCAACCATTCTGTAATAGCCTTTATTTTCTCAGGGTCAACAACCAACCCTTGTTCAGAAATAATATGTCCCAAGTATTGAATCTTGTCTTTATAAAATTCACATTTACTGAAGTTGGGATATAACTGGTTTTCCTTGAAATTTTGAAAAACTATTCTTAAGTGTTCCTGGTGCTCTTTCTCACTTTTGAATAAACCAGAATATCGTCTATGAACACTAGTACAAATTTATCTAAGTACTTGTTCAAAACACTATTCATCAAGCACATAAAAGTGGCGGGAGCATTTGTCAACCCAAAAGGTAGGACTACAAATTCATAGTGACCATACCTGGTTCAAAAATATGTTTTACTACTGTCTTCCTCCTTAATTCTAAGTTGGTGATAGCCAGTCCTCAGATCAATCTTAGAAAATATAGAAGCCCCTCTTACCTGATCAAAAAGGTCATCAATTCTGGGCAATGGGTATATATTTTTTATTGTCAACTTATTCAGTTGATGGTAGTCAATGCACATTCTAAAGGTTCCATCCTTCTTTTTCACGAACAGCACTGGTGCTCCCCAAGGAGACACACTTGGTCTGATATAACCTTTATCCAAAAATTCTTGCAATTGCATTTTCAACTCCATGAGTTAAGGGGGTCTCATCCGATAAGGGGCTCTGGAAATGGGTGTTGCTCCAGGCACCAAATCGATGGAAAATTCAATCTCTCTTTTAGGGGGAAGATGAGGAATCTCATCTAGAAGCACTTCCTTGAACTCTCTTACCACTGGCAGAGTGTCTATCAGGTTTTCTTCAGGTTGGTGTCCTAATTCTTCAACATGTACAACATATACTTGATACCCTTTCCTAGCTGTTCTTTTTAATTGTAAATCTAATATTTGTCTTATAGAAATTGGTTTTGTTTTTCCCTTGAGTATAAAGGGTCTCCCTTCCTCATCTATATAGTGCAGAGTTTTATCCCAACAATTCATCATAGCTCATTAGGAGAATTTTGAGGTCTAAAATGGGCCTCCTAAGAAAAATGTACAAAAAAAATAAACTTTATAACAACCAATAGGATTCAAGATCATGATGTCAACCATGGGGGATGATTTACCATTTTTTAAATAAAAGGGCAAAAATATTAAAAAATAATAAAATAATAAAACGACTTTTCCACTCGTATTTTCAATTTATCTCCCAAAATGTTTACTCAAATTTTGAGTGGGAGTACTCGTTGGATGCAAAATTTACTTCCTCATCCAAGGAGTACCCATGTTGCATACTTTTTATGAACTCTACTACACGAAAAATGAGAAATACATAAAAAACGTGATTGTAATCACGTTTTTTATGTATTTCTCATTTTTCGTGTAGTAGGACCCATCGAAAGTATGCAACATGGGTAGTCCTTGGATGGGGAATTAAATTCCGTATCCAACGAGTACTCCCGCTCGAAATTTGAGTAAAAAATTTGGGAGATAAGTTAAAAATATGAGTTGAAAAAGTAGTTTTTTCATTTTTCCCTCTTAAATTTGATGATGTCATCAAATCTTATTTCATTTTTTCCACTATTATTTTATAATTTCCTTAGGAGGCCCATTTTAGACCTCAAAATTCCCCTAATGTTTCTCTTTTCTAACCAGTTCATTCCTATCAAAAAATCATAGGAGCCTAATGGAAAATTTTTTAAATTTACTTCTGTCTGAAAATCATTTAACTTAATTTCTGTTTGAGGTAACTTATGATTTATTTTTCTCTTAGTGCCCGTGGCTAACTGGACCAGCCAAGGCTGCTGAAATTTTTCAGTTTTGAGATTACATTTCTCTACAAATTGCGGACTAATGTAACTCAAAGAAGCACTAGGATCAATCAAAACTGTAACATCTTGGTTAGCAATCTTACCTTCCATCTCGACCATAGTTTCTTTGTGTTCTTCTTGTCAGTTCTCGAAGGCTGCACTGATCGTGGGTATGTTCTTTGCTATGTCATTTACTATGGTAGCTTCTCAATCCCTCATAATCATCTGAATGTTTTGGTGTTGACAGTCCCTCAACAGATGAGGTTCTCCATAGCCCCAACATTTCAAGGGTTCCCGCATTTTAACAGTTCCTTCCTTTTTATTGTCCCCATCTATTTGTTTTGAACCAACCTGGGACTGAGCAGTTTGAATTTTCTTTGGTATGTTAAATCTCTTCCACTGATGGTCCCTTCCAAAATTATTCAGGTAAGCTGGTTTCTGTTTCTTTCCTTTGAATTCACCCTTATTTACCCAACTTTTTCCATGCTCACCCTTTCCTTTAAACTGCTGGTAGCATAATCTAGCTTTCCTTGCCGCTTCATCCATGGTTTTTGTGTTATCGAACTCTATTTTCTCCTTGTACACTGTAGGTAAACAGTTCAAAAACCTCTGTACTTTTTCCTTCTCTTCACGAATATAAGGAACATACCTTAACAGATTTGTAAACTTGGTGACAAACTCATCTATGGTGAGATGTCCCAATCTCAATTCATGGAACTCTTTTGCTTTATCATCATAGTATCATTCATTCAAATAGAGGTTTTTAAACTTGACTTGGAAATATTCCCAAGTCAATGTCTTTTCATCAATGGCATCGACCATTTTCGTCTCCTCCCACCACAAGGTAGCCTTACCCTACAACTGGTATATAGCTAACCTGGCCTTTAGATTTATCTCGTATTCATAGACCTGGAAATACTTAATCATATTTAACAACCATGCCTCAACATCTTCCTCCTTCTCCCCATCATAGGAGGGAGGCTTAATTTTATGGAATTCCCCCTGTAATTCCTTTCTATGTTTATACTGGTGTCTAGTAGTGTCATCTTCTTCAGATTCATCAAAGAACTTGCCTTTCTTCCTCTTTCCGGAACCTTCACCTTCTTGGCTGTTCCTAGAATTCAGTTCTCTTATGAGTTTTTCCTGCTCAATGGCTAATGACAGCCTGTCATTCTGACTTCTTAGTTCAGCTATCTCCCATTGCAACCCATGCAACATAGCCATCAAAGGAGCATTGGGATCTCGTGTGTTATCTTCATCATGTAGATCAACATAAATTTCATCTCCTTTACCCATTAAATTTCAATTTCAGTACCACACTGTACACTAAACAAAACAACATCAGTGACAAAAAAAGATTCTAACAGAAAGTAATTTATACAGTGAGCACAACAACAGCCCAGTTTTTGCTAACCTAAGCTTTGATACCATTTGTAATGTCTCTCCACGAATTTCCTCAAACCAATTTTTTTTTTTTTTAATTTTTTCAATTGTCACTATCCCTTTATCATTCCGAATTTTTTTTCGAATTACTCAGTCATTCTACACAAAGATCTCCTCCTTTAATTATATTTAATATAACTATGTTAAATATAATTGTTGTATACCTTCATACCTATAAGTGATAGGTTACGAGTAAGAGTATTAAATTTTTTTTTGTTTTATATTTAACTAATATGCTCCTTATTTTACTACCCATGTGATTTATTTGTTATATCATGGTCTCAATATCTTATGAAATGTCGAGTTACTTTTCTAGCATTGTTTGCCCCAGACTTGGCCTTTTATATATATGTATAGGAGTTTAATATCCTTGTAACGTGGAGTGAGAATTTATCCTAAAGTAAGGAATTTATACTTAGCTCCAACGAAATTTCATTATACATGTAACTATACGATCGTATGCAGATATGAGGTACCGAGAAATATTCAACGTATAGCGTTTGGGTTCTTGTGTGATATTTATGGTACATAGCACTTAAATTTGTCTTGTTCATAACGTCATCGTCAACCGTCAAGTTTTCAATGCGTATTGATTTTAATCATGTACGTTCACCTAAGTGATGCGAGCGAGATTTCTATCTCGTCTCGAGTCACATAAACAATATTATTTTATTGACCTGAGTTTCAATTCAACTGTAGCAGTACGTTTCGTATTAAATTTGTTATCAGTCCCGTTGTTAACTCCGTAATTATGCTTGGATCCATGTAACCATTGGTCGATGCCTACCACGTGGATGGTGGGATTTCCCTTAGTGTTTCTCCGCTGCTCTTATATTTTAATCGTTCCCCATTTCATTCACTCTTTCCCGATGTTTTCTCCACAAAGAGTGTATTCTCTAGTTTACTCTGGTGCCATGGAAAGTGAGACTTCGCCCTTGTCACTCTCTGGTTTTTGTGACCGATGCTGGCACGATGTGTTATGGTAAGTATATAAATTTTTTTCAGCTTATTTCTCAGTTTCCTAGGCCGTCTATTTGATATTTCTCCTCGGGTTTTATAATGGTCGTGTTCCTCAAAATTTTATTGTAAAACACTGTATTAACACTTGTAGATATGGGTTGTTGCTTGTTTTATGCCCATTCTTTAAATTTTTGGGCATTGAATAGTTAACTAGATGCAAAGGTTTAATTGTGGTGACTATTTATGATACATATTGGTTAGTTTATCCCTTCGAAAGGGAATTGTTCCAGATTCACTGATAACTATGTATTTTATCACGCCAGAGAAGATCGCCCCATCATGGCTATCATATCGTTTTTTCTTCGATAGAGGAAGTTTATGAGCCGAGGGTAAACGTTTTTCCTCTGTCTGTAAAAATTTGTTGTTTTTCGACCGAATCCTTGCCATATTGATTATCTAGTTTAATGCTGAACCCTCATCCCTTTTTTGTTGAAGGTTTCGTATGGACGAAGAGAGCTAGTTTTCCAGGTAAGGGAACTCCTTCTCCAACTTTTTTTTGAAGTCTGATGTTCCCTTTAATATTGAGCCCGCTAACGATTTCTTATTTGTTTGAATTACATGTACTAGTTAACCGAGCCATCACCGCGTTCTCCCTTACTACGTCTTTCGTTTTGGCCTTTCAGTCAAATATTTTAATGACGTCTCTCTCTCTTATTCCAGGTTGGTGGTAAATTGAAGCTTTCGACCTAGCCAGTTTCTGGATGGAAATGATTTCTCTCTCTTAGAAGTTTAATTCTCTACAAAATGGAATGTTATTATTTTAGGAATAATTCATAGGCGCCGACGTTGATAAGTTGGCTTAAACACATTTATATGTTATTATTTAAGTCCAGGCCTGTGTAACTTCGTATAAGTTTTTCCCTGATGGGGTTTGGTTACTTATTTCTCATTACGACTTCTCATAACTTAGAGGGAAGTATGAATGTACTTGTGTATATTTAAAATTATATTCAGTCTTGTACTCATACGAACGAGCTATCGTGATTACACTAGATTAATTTTTCTTTGCATAAAATCATTCTATTAGTTGGGTTCGTCAATTGTTTCTTTCCCCTATGTTTAATTATATCATGATTCTGTCTAGTTAATAGTAGTAACTCTAGAAAATAATTGTCTACATTCATTAATTTCTCGTAATTAATTCTCTTCCGATGTTTATTTGTTTTTGTATATGATACTAGGCTTTAGTTCATGGTTGATAGCTTACAAAGTTTTTATCTCCAGTTAATAATTGCATAACTCTTTTGTCAGTATATATATCAGAACTATAATCATTTACAGAACTACTTTTGGTTCATATCTTTGCTTCCATTTGAGTCTAGACACTGTTCATATACTGCCAGATTTCAATAGGAAATTTATTTGTATCACTTCCAGAGAGATAAAATACTATATGACTTAATTTTTTATACTCAATTTGTTCAGGCATGTACATATGTTAATATAAATCTGGAAAATGATAGTATGACTTAAGTACATAGATGTATCTAAAGTTCTCTTATCTAGTTCATAACAATATCTTTCATGGCACTTTGCCTCACTTTAATGTCAAGCATAGACTATACTGAATTGACTATCTGTATATATATATATTTTTCTCTTCCAGCATTGTTTTTAGTCTAGTAATTGAAAGGGTCTGAATTAGATTTAAACTTCGAACTTCACAATACGGATATAAAATACACCTATTTTCATTGGAGTTTAACTTGAAAACTGTAGGTTACTATGTTTCTATATGCAGATCTCTAAAGGAAAATTAACTTTTGTAACACTATACAGTCTGCCCACATGACCTCTTTATATTAACTGTAAATTTTTTCTTTTGAAGTTTTCCTTGCTTCTTATGTGATTCATGAATACTATAATCAGCTATAATTACACTTGCATAATATTATTCTATACTTCTTAACCTTCATAATTTTTCCCATTACCTAAATGGAACAGGTTTGAAGTATGTTTGGTTTAAATGTTATCTATTTCATGTAATGGTGTTTCTTCCATATATGTGACAATTTATTATTAGTCCAGAAGAAGATTAAAGTTAAACTTCTAAAACGTCTGTGGGGTAAGATGTATCCTCATATTTAAACCAATTATTGGTTTAGAGACTCTGATGGATTCTCCCTATAGATTTTTTTCCTACAACTATACAGAGTTAACAAGATTTATTTCCTCTATATAGCTCTGTTAAATGTAAGGAATCACACTTCAAAACATTTTAATCTAAATTAACCTCTACAGTCCTCAACCATATTGCACAAAACCATATCTTTTAACCATTCCTAGAATAATTATGGACATAGCACTTCTGTAATTGACCAACCTCCCAATCATAGAGTTCCTCTGTCTCTAGAACTCTCCCCGGAGCTGAGATCCTCTCCTAGAACAGACCAACCTCAATATGTTATGGAATAGCTTATTTAAGCTTTTGCTCCCCAATGCCTATTTCTAATTCTGCGTCCAAAACTGCAGGATGCTTTTATTCCTGTTTTCCTAGTCTTCCCTTATTAAGGGAATTTTAAAGTTGCTTTCTGCTTTTCCAGATTTTAACCTCTTCCAAACTACTTTCCACCTCATTGGGGCAAATCTAGATTTTTCCTCAAAATCTAAATTAGAAATAAATTCTTTCAAGGATTTTTGAAATATTTTTGGGAAAGTCGTAGCCTCTTTCCATACCTCATGGATTTGGCAAGTGATCTCAAAATTCTCATTTGGTCAATATGCATAGAATTATTTGATTTATTTTTCATAATTAAAAATTTAATTACATCCACACCATATTTATCCATTGGGGTCCACTCCCCTTTGGATTGAAGTTCAAATGTCTAGCTTAATAGAAAACATAAACTAGGGGTGTTACATAAAGTAGGAAAATTACCTGGTACCTATTTTTTTGAGGTAGCAAACGAAGCAACTGATTTTGAAAAGTGGTGATGTAGAATCACCATTTTTTTTAGAACATCTTTTTGGCACTTTATTTTTATTTTTTAAATGTCACGATTTTCATGATGATTTTGAAAAGTGGTGGTGCATAATCACTCACTTTTCTTTAGAGGGCTAATTTTGACACTATATATTTTCGAATGTCTTCTTCTTCTCTCATGCATTTAATTTTAAGTGCATTTAAGTACTTGTTTTTTTATTTTTATTTTTTATTTTTTTGTAATGATATATTCATTTTTTCACATAGTTAAAAAAATTTAAAAAAGGGTAAATATTTTAAGGTTAGGATTTTCTTTATGTTTATGTATTGTTAATTAATATTTCAATGCACATCAAATAATTTTCGCTAAAAAACCAATATTTTTAACCATATGAAAAAAAAATCAATGTAAATACAATGAAAAAAATACACATTTTGGGACTTTTTGTTAATAAAAGAAAGTTAAATAAACTTTTTTTTTGGGAAAATCCTAACATAAAAACTTAATAAAATATCAGTTTTTACGAATTTTATATCAAAAATTTATAGTAATCACATGTTTTAAAAAAAAATAAGGATTCTTCTAATAAAAATATCAATGTCTCAACATTACAAGTAAAAGTGATTAATAGCTCTCAAAATTGATCTTTATTTGCAAGCATACCTTAAATCTAATCAATAATATCAATTAATCCATATTCAACATCTTCTATAACATCATGAATGTCTTCCTCCACAACATTTTTTTCTTCGTTTTTGTCATTTTCATCTTCTAATGGATCTTTCATGTCTTCAAAATTCCAAAATGTCCTTTTACACTCATTCAATATAATGGTGGTTGAGGTTCCTTTTTTATTTTTGCCACACATGATCCATTAAAATCTCCTTTCCTCAATCCAACTTCTTGCATTACATCTGGAAGAATTTCAAGAGAATTAATTCTTTGTTGAATAAATTTACATTGCACTAGGTCTTTCTTAATGGAAATGAAATTTCTTCCTTTTTTAGGAAACATGCTAGTGTTTTACCTAATCATCAAGCACAAAATAAATAATTAAGAAAATTAGTATCAACATACAAAAAATAGAAAATAAAATATTTAAACTCAATTTTATTTAATAAAACTTTCTTGAACCTGAAAATAAATCCAAAACCCAATCTCCTTCATTTGAACATAGATCTATAAGATAGTTAATCAATGCTTGTGATTTTTGATAAACATTAACTATATCTCCTTTTTCATATTTATCCTCAGATGTTATTTTTCTTACAACAACATCATAAACGAGTACTTGACTATGACTCTTCACATCTACGCGATTCAAAAAATTAGCCTTATAGCTATCCTATTTTGTCGAACATTCAACACGGATGAACTCAGGATCATTTATAATAGGTTGATCTCTGAAAGAAACAATATTTAACTTCTTCCTGTAAAATAACATACTAAAATTTTAATCAAATTGTACACAAATAGATTCTTTTGACATTAATCGAACATACAATTTGAATTTCTTACCATGTAAGTTGCATCCTTGAATTTGGTTTTCCCTTGAAGCTTGTTAATAGCATTGAAAATTGTGTGCCTGAATGAAAAGTCACAAATATCAAAAATTGTGATGTTATGGATTCTTGAAAACCCGTAACCACTTTACTAAAATCTTGAAAATTATATCCCTCACTATCATATTCAATGTCTGGGAAATTGAAATCATGAGGAATATCTACAATAACTAGGGCATATTCCCATTTTGGTATCTATTTTCCGATGTATTCACAATCACCTGGTATTATTTGATATTAGATATTGTCAAGCCCATTCCAAATGAAATAATTAAGAGTAGGATGAAGTTCAAAATTCATAATAGGTTTCTTTATCATCTTTTCCAACCTCAATTTTTCAAAAAATATTATGAAAGTGTCTGGTACTCCATTTCCATCCTTCTTCGACATCTTTAAAGACCTAAAAAATATATATGTATAAGTAATAAAATAAAACAGTTTACATATGAATGAAATGAATATATAAATCAACATACCTTATTGAATGCAATATAAAAATCTTTAAGTGTTGTTTTAGAATTTGATACTCGGAAGTGGTGCACAACATCATTCCAACTGTATTTATTCAAATTTTTACCCATACGTTATTGTATTTATATATCAATATTATGACTGGATAAATAAATTTAAAACTGTTAATATAGTGATATGTATAACAAATTCTACCAACAAAATCATTTTTTATTCAATAGAAAATTATAATCAGAGGAAAAATATAAATAATTCAACAAAATTACTTTTGAAATTATGCGAACATTTCATCCATTGATAATTCACCTGACCTCGCACGAGATAATACTTCTTTTCCTAACTTACCATCCTTCACTCATTGCATTATTCTCCAAGGTGTGAGATTCATATCCTCCAGAAGTTGCTTCATTTCAGGATATGTCTTACTGTTGGTACATATTATGTGTTTACTCTTTTTAACCTTATGATTTTTTATGGAAATATTCTCCCACCGCTCAAAAATATCATCTATCAATTCCCATATCTCCCCAGTTCTAAATTCCAACTAAAAAATGTTATCCATGCTTCTCAATAATTTGAATGCATTTTTCAAATTTTTTATTTCATTTTGTCATAAATTTGATAATATGTTTCCATTAAACGTTCCTTCTGAAAGTTATATCTACTTTTTCCTTATCCACACCCCATTTTTCTATGAATAAATATGACCATTTGGATGAAATTCATTTCCTTTCTGTATTGATTATCTGCATTATGATCCCATTCCAATAAATTTGACTTTTTTTCTGTTAAAGCAGCGTAAATGGTGCATTTCACTATTTCAAAAATATATTTATTGGGATATTCCTCAATTAATTTTCTTTTACCCTATACCAAATGGTTCCCTCCAATTACATAATATTTATAATGAAAACTATCTACCGTGTCAAATGCGTGTTTATTGGGAACTGGACATAGATAAACAAAAACCACATAATCCACAACATGCACATATGGATTGAAACTGAACAATGTTTTCAGACTATGTACATGTAGGTGATGTGCCTCTCTAATTTGATATTGAGATTTTCATTCATTTGGAAAATAGAATTGGCTCACATTAAGCTCAAATTTTTGGCAACCAAAAATTAATTTATTCTTCCTCAAATCAGATCGAAGGGAATTTTGTTGTGTTTTAATAATGGCATCCTTTAAATTAGCACCTAGTGTTATAATTTCTATGCTTCCTTTAGAGATTTCAGTTTGTTTTTCACTGTTTCTCATGAATTTTACAGTTTGAACAAAATTTGATTTCTTTTTTTTACCAGTAAACATATCCTTTTTTTGATAAACAAGCTCTTCGTCATGAGGTAGAAGAGAGACATGTTTGGCAATTTTTATTTCTGGTGTTTGATTTATTTTCTCATTTTTCACAATAGTTCTAATGTCCTCCTCACTAATTCTATCATAATATTCATCTTCATCTTCCACATCTGCAAAATAAACATGTTTAGGTTTACTAAATTGACCAACCTTAGTGAGTCTTGGTTGATCCCCTCTTTGTAATATTGCAATGTCACAAGATATTGATGTTTTCTTCATTATCCTTTCTTGTTCTATGTCTGTGTGGAAAGTCTTGATCATAGTCATAACATATGGCTCCATATAATAAATACCCACAAACATATTTGAAAGAGGCTCAACAAAATCCTATGAAACAAAACAAAATATGTCAATGATCAATAATGTATAAAAAAATGAATGATCCTTACAACAATGCATAGCAAAAATACAAATAAGCATACTCACAATGTTATTTGCAATGTTGCTTACAATTTCTTCACACAAATTTGTACATGTTTCATCTGTGCCATACTTGACCTTTGATAAATGATATCTAATGTTTTCACGTTTATTAGCCATTCTTGCAAGAACATAAATAGTGTTTGTATTCGACACCAAACATATGTCTCATATTGTGCTCATCACATCGTATAATTCACCTAAGTGAATCATACCACAAAACAGATAGATATGTATAACATCATCCATTTCATCGTCTTCAAGATACCACGAAAAATCTGTTATATTTATTTCCTTTGCGTTCTTCTATTCAGAAAAAATAAATAAATAAATAATAAATAAATAAATAAAAATAAAAATAAAAATTAATGAACTTGATGGGCCACTTGACTTTTATTACGTTTTTTAATTTTTTTTTGTTAAAAAAATATTCATAGTGTGTCCATCAATATCCTTATTGCATCCAACAATATCCATAGTGTGTCCAACTACAACTTTAGATTTGATAGTTACTGCCTTTGGTCCAGAAACATTCACAAAAATCTTTTTTGATGTCATCTTCCTCATCAATATATATATATATATATATATATATATATATATATATATATATATGCTTTAATTATTTAAAATAAATTATTTGAAACATTTACTAATTTTAAGTTTTTTTTTTCTTTTTAATTTAAAAATTTGAAATTAAAAAAAAACAAAATCCAAACAAGTTTCCATATTATTTATTTTTTTATTTTATTTTTTATTTTTTATTTTTTTAATTATTTTTTTTATTTAAAAAAAATAGATTAATTTTTAAAAAAAATCAATATTAAGTTGTTTAAAAAAAAAAATTCAAAATTTTAAATTTAATTTTACTTTTTTTTTTTTGAATTGTTTTACAAATAAGAAAAAGTAATTTTTTGGGCCGCCAGGGCCTGGAGACCGATCGGGAAGTGTCGTGGATCGCTCCCATGTTTGCCTCCAACCCTCCACTGGGCGGAGGTTGATTTTGGCCCCAACCAACCTCCATCCCTTGTCTCGAAGGAGGTTGATTCCAAAAATTAACCTACACCCATATAGGGGCTGGGGGTTGGCTGAGCAGAGCTCCACGCCACCGCCTGGACAACCTCTAAGCCACAGTTGGGCACGAATGTTTTTTTTTAATTTAGATAAAAAAAAATTAAAACAAAGAAAATAAAAAATAAATTTTTTTGGTTTAAATTTTTCTTAAAACAAATTAAAAATATGTTTTATTTTCTCAATTTAAATTTTTTTAAAATTTAAAACTATATTGATAATAAAAAATATAATTGTGTTTAATAAAAACTAATTGAAAACACACACACACACACACACACACAAATATATATATATATATATATATATATATATATATATATATATATATATATATAGATATAGATATAGATATAGATATAGATATAGATATAGATATAGATATAGATATAGATATAGATATAGATATAGATATAGATATAGATATAGATATAGATATAGATAATTTTTTATTTATTCTCAAAACATTAATTTTTTTTTTTTTCAATCGTAGTAGATATTTCAATTATTATTATTATTATTATTTTTTTTTTTAAGGAAAACATAGATTTGTTTTCTTCTATAATCATTTTTTTAAAGATATATATATATATATATATATATATATATATATATATATATATATATTTGTGTGTGTGTGTGTGTGTGTGTGTTTTCAATTAGTTTTTATTAAACACAATTATATTTTTTATTATCAATATAGTTTTAAATTTTAAAAAAATTTAAATTGAGAAAATAAAACATATTTTTAATTTGTTTTAAGAAAAATTTAAACCAAAAAAAATTATTTTTAATTTTCTTTGTTTTAATTTTTTTTTATCTAAATTAAAAAAGAACATTCGTGCCCAACTGTGGCTTAGAGGCTGTCCAGGCGGTGGCGTGGAGCACTGCTCAGCCAGCCCCCAGCCCCTATATGGGTGTAGGTTAATTTTTGGAATCAACCTCCTTCGAGATGAGGGATGGAGGCTGGTTGGGGCCAAAATCAACCTCCGCCCAGTGGAGGGTTGGAGGCAAACATGGGAGCAATCCACGACACTTCCCGATCGGTCTCCAGGCCCTGGCGGCCCAAAAAATTACTTTTTCTTAATTATTTGTAAAACAATTAAAAAAAAAAAGTAAAATTAAATTTAAAATTTTGAATTTTTTTTTTTAAGCAACTTAATATTGTTTTCTTTTTTAAATTAATCTATTTTTTTTAAATAAAAAAAATAATTAAAAAAAAAATAAAAAATAAAAAATAAATAATATGGTAAATTGAAGCTTTCGACCTAGCCAGTTTCTGGATGGAAATGATTTCTCTCTCTTAGAAGTTTTAATTCTCTACAAAATGGAATGCTATTATTTTAGGAATAATTCACAGGCGCCGACGTTGATAAGTTGGATTAAACACATCTATATGTTATTATTTAAGTCCAGGCCTGTGTAACTTCGTATAAGTTTTTTCCCTGATGGGGTTTTCTTACTTATTTCTCGTTACGACTTCTCATAACTTCGAGGGAAGTATGAATGTACTTGTGTATATTTCAAATGATATACAGTCTTGTACTCATACGAACGAGCTATCGTGATTACACTAGATTAATTTTTCTTTGCATAAAATCATGCTATTAGTTGGGTTCGTCAATGGTTTCTTTCCCCTATGTTTAATTATATCATGAGTCTGTCTAGTTAATAGTAGTAACTCCCAGAAAATAATTGTCTACATTCATTAATTTCTCTTAATTAATTCTCTTCCGATGTTTATTTGTTTTTGTATATGATACTAGGCTTCAGTTCATGGTTGATAGCTTACAAAGTTTTTATCTCCAGTTAATAATTGCATAACTCTTTTGTCAGTATATATATATCAGAACTATAATCATTTACAGAACTACTTTTGGTTCATATCTTTGCTTCCATTTGAGTCTAGACACTGTTCATATACTGCCAGATTTCAATAGGAAATTTATTTGTATCACTTCCAGAGAGATAAAATACTATATGGCTTAATTTTTTATACTCAATTTGTTCAGGCATGTACATATGTTAATATAACTCTGGAAAATGATAGTATGACTTAAGTACATAGATGTATCTAAAGTTCTCTTATCTAGTTCATAACAATATCTTTCATGGCACTTTGCCTCACTTTAATGTCAAGCATAGACTATACTGAATTGACTATCTGTATATATATATTTTTTTCTCTTCCACCATTGCTTTTAGTCTAGTAATTGAAAGGGTCTAAATTAGATTTAAACTTCTAACTTCACAATACGAATATAAAATACACCTATTTTCATTGGAGTTTAACTTGAAAACTGTAGGTTACTATGTTTCTATATGCAGATCTCTAAAGGAAAATTAACTTTTGTAACACTATACAGTCTGCCCACATGACCTCTTTATATTAACTGTAAATTTCTTCTTTTGAAGTTTTCCTTGCTTCTTAGGTGATTCATGAATACTATAATCAGTTATAATTACACCTGCATATTGTTATTCTATACTTCTTAACCTTCATAATTTTTCCCATCACCTAAATGGAACAGGTTTGAAGTATGTTTGTTTTAAATGTTATTTATTTCATGTAATGGTGTTTCTTCCATATATGTGACAATTATATTATTAGTCCAGAAGAAGATTAAAGTTAAAATTTTAAAACGTCTGTGGGGTAAGATGTATCCTCATATTTAAACCAATTATTGGTTTAGAGACTCTGATGGATTCTCCCTATAGATTTTGTTCCTACAACTATACAGAGTTAAGAAGATTTATTTCCTCTATATAGCTCTCTTAAATGTAAGGAATCACACTTCAAAATTTTTTAATCTAAATTAACCTCTACAGTCCTCAACCATATTGCACAAAACCATATCTTTTAACCATTCCTAGAATAATTATGGACATAGCACTTCTGTAATTGACCAACCTCCCAATCATAGAGTTCCTCTGTCTCTAGAACTCTCCCCGGAGCTGAGATCCTCTCCTAGAACAGACCAACCTCAATATGTTATGGAATAGCTTATTTAAACTTTTGCTCCCCAATGCCTGTTTCTAATTCTGCGTCCAAAACTGCAGGATGCTTTTATTCCTGTTTTCCTAGTCTTCCCTTATTAAGGGACTTTTAAAGTTTCTTTCTACTTTTGCAGATTTTAACCTCTTCCAAACTACTTTCCACCTCATTGGGGAGAATCTAGATTTTTCCTCAAAATCTAAATTAGAAATAAATTCTTTCAAGGATTTTTGAAAGATTTTTGGGAAAGTCTTAGCCTCTTTCCATACCTCTTGGATTTGGCAAGTGATCTCAAAATTCTCATTTGGTCAATATGCATAGAGTTATTTGATTTATTTTTCATAATTAAAAATTTAATTACATCCACACCATATTTATCCATTGGGGTCCACTCCCCTTTGGATTGAAGTTCAAATGTCTAGCTTAATAGAAAACATAAACTAGGGGTGTTACATAAAGTAGGAAAATTACCTGGTACCTATTTTTTTGAGGTAGAAAACGAAGCAACTGATTTTGAAAAGTGGTGATGTAGAATCACCATTTTTTTTATAACATCTTTTTGGCACTTTATTTTTATTTTTTAAATGTCATGATTTTCATGATGATTTTGAAAAGTGGTGGTGCATAATCACTCACTTTTCTTTAGAGGGATAATTTTGACACTATATATTTTCGAATGTCTTCTTCTTCTCTCATGCATTTAATTTTAAGTGCATTTAAGTACTTGTTTTTTTATTTTTATTTTTTATTTTTTTGTAATGATATATTCATTTTCTCTCATAGTTAAAAAAATTAAAAAAAAGGGTAAATATTTTCAGGTTAGGATTTTCTTTATGTTTATGTATTGTTAATTAATATTTCAATGCACATCAAATAATTTTCGCTAAAAAACCAATATTTTTAACCATATGAAAAAAAAATCAATATAAATACAATGAAAAAAATACACATTTTGGGACTTTTTGTTAATAAAAGAAAGTTAAATAAACTTTTTTTTGGGGAAAATCCTAACATAAAAACTTAATAAAATATCAGTTTTTATGAATTTTATATCAAAAATTAATAGTAATCACATGTTTTAAAAAAAATAAGGATTCTTCTAATAAAAATATCAATGTCTCAACATTACAAGTAAAAGTGATTAATATCTCTCAAAATTGATCTTTATTTGCAAGCATACCTTAAATCTAATCAATAATATCAATTAATCCATATTCAATATCTTCTATAACATCATGAATGTCTTCCTCCACAACATTTTCTTCTTCGTTTTTGCCATTGTCATCTTCTAATGGATCTTTCATGTCTTCAAAATTCCAAAATGTCCTTTTACACTCATTCAATATAATGGTGGTTGAGGTTCCTTTTTTATTTTTGCCACACATGATCCATTAAAATCTCCTTTCCTCAAACCAACTTCTTGCATTACATCTGGAAGAATTTCAAGAGAATTAATTTTTTGTTGAATAAATTTACATTGCACTAGGTCTTTCTTAATGGAAATGAAATTTCTTCATTTCTTCCTTTTTTAGGAAACATGCTAGTGTTTTACCTAATCATCAAGCACAAAAGAAATAATTAAGAAGATTAGTATCAACATACAAAAAATAGAAAATAAAATATTTAAACTCAATTTTATTTAATAAAACTTTCTTGAACCTGAGAATAAATCCAAAACCCAATCTCCTTCATTTGAACATAGATCTATAAGATATTTAATAAATGCTTGTGATTTTCGATAAACATTAACTATATCTCCTTTTTCATATTTATTCTCAGATGTTAGTTTTCTTACAACAACATCATGAACGAGTACTTGACTATGACTCTTCACATCTACGCGATTCAGAAAATTAGCCTTATAGCTATCCTATTTTGTCGAACATTCAACACGAATTAACTCAGGATCATTTATAATAGGTTGATCTCTGAAAGAAACAATATTTAACTTCTTCCTGTAAAATAACATACTAAAAGTTCAATCATATTGTACACAAATAGATTCTTTTGACATTAATCGAACATACAATTTGAATTTCTTACCATGTAAGTTGCATCCTTGAGTTTGGTTTTCCCTTGAAGCTTGTTAATAGCATTGAAAATTGTGTGCCTGAATGAAAAGTCACAAATATCAAAAATTGTGATGTTATGGATTCTTGAAAACCCGTAACCACTTTACTAAAATCTTGAAAATTATATCCCTCACTATCATATTCAATGTATGGGAAATTGAAATCATGAGGAATATCTACAATAACTAAGGCATATTCCCATTTTGGTATCTATTTTCCGATGTATTCACAATCACCTGGTATTATTTGATATTAGATATTGTCAAGCCCATTCCAAATGAAATAATTAAGAGTAGGATGAAGTTCAAAATTCATAATAGGTTTCTTTCTCATCTTTTCCAACCTCAATTTTTCAATAAATCTTATGAAAGTGTCTGGTACTCCATTTCCATCCTTCTTCGACATCTTTAAAGACCTAAAAAATATATATGTATAAGTAATAAAATAAAATAGTTTACATATGAATGAAATGAATATATAAATCAACATACCTTATTGAATGCAATATAAAAATGTTTAAGTGTTGTTTTAGAATTTGATACTCGGAAGTGGTGCACAACATCATTCCAACTGTATTTATTCAAATTTTTACCCATATGTTCTTGTATTTATATATCAATATTATGACTGGATAAATAAAGTTAAAACTATTAATATAGTGATATGTATAACAAATTCTACCAACAAAATTATTTTTTATTCAATAGAAAATTATAATCAAAGGAAAAATATAAATAATTCAACAAACTTACTTTTGAAATTATGCGAACATTTCATCCATTGATAATTCACCTGACCTCTCACGAGATAATATTGCTTTTACTAACTTACCATCCTTCACTCATTGCATTATTCTCCAAGGTGTGAGATTCATATCCTCCAGAAGTTGCTTCATTTCAGGACATGTCTTACTGTTGGTACATATTATGTGTTTACTCTTTTTAACCTTATGATTTTTTATGGAAATATTCTCCCACCGCTCAAAAATATCATGTATCAATTCCCATATCTCCCCAGTTCTAAATGCCAACTAAAAAATGTTATCCATGCTTCTCAATAATTTGAATGCATTTTTCAAATTTTCTATTTGATTTTGTCATCAATTTGATAATATGTTTCCATTAAACGTTCCTTCTGAAAGTTATATCGACTTTTTCCTTATCCACACCCCATTTTTCTATGAATAAATATGACCATTTGGATGAAATTCACTTCCTTTCTGTATTGATTATCTGCATTATGATCCCATTCCAATAAATTTGACTTTTTTTATGTTAAAGTAGCGTAAATGGTGCATTTCACTGTTTAAAAAATTTATTTATTGCGATATTCCTCAATTAATTTTCTTTTACCTTATACCGAATGGTTCCCTCCAATTACATAATATTTATAATGAAAACTATCTACCGTGTCAAATGCGTGTTTATTGGGAACTAGACATAGATCAACAAAAACCACATAATCCACGACATGCACATATGGATTGAAACTGAACAATGTTTTCAGACTATGTACATGTAGGTGATGTGCCTCTCTAATTTGATATTGAGATTTTCGTTCATTTGGAAAATAGAATTGGCTCACATTAAGCTCAAATTTTTGGCCACAAAAAATTAATTTATTCTTCCTCAAATCAGATCGAAGGGAATTTTGTTGTGTTTTAATAATGGCATCCTTTAAATTAGCACCTAGTGTTATAATTTCTATGCTTCCTTTAGAGATTTCAGTTTGTTTTTCACTGTTGCTCATGAATTTTACAGTTTGAACAAAATTTGATTTCTTCTTTTGACCAGTAAACATATCCTTTTTTTGATAAACAAGCTCTTCATCATGAGGTAGAAGAGAGACATGTTTGGCAATTTTTATTTCTGGTGTTTGATTTATTTCTCATTTTTCACAATAGTTCTAATGTCTTCCTCACTAATTCTATCATAATTTTCATCTTCATCTTCCACATCTGCAAAATAAATATGTTTAGGTTTACTAAATTGACCAACCTTAGTGAGTCTTGGTTGATACCCTCTTTGTACTATTGCAATGTCACAAGATATTGATGTTTTCTTCATTATCCTTTCTTCTTCTATGTCTGTGTGGAAAGTCTTGATCATAGTCATAACATATGGCTCCATATAATAAATACCCACAAACATATTTGAAAGAGGCTCAACAAAATCCTATGAAACAAAAAAAAATATGTCAATGATCAATAATGTATAAAAAAATGAATGATCCTTACAACAATGCATAGCAAAAATACAAATAAGCATACTCACAATGTTATTTGCAATGTTGCTTACAATTTCTTCACACAAATTTGTACATGTTTCATCTGTGCCATACTTGACCTTTGATAAATGATATCTAATGTTTTCACGTTTATTAGCCATTCTTGCAAGAACATAAATAGTGTTTGTATTTGACACCAAACATATGTCTCATATTGTGCTCATCACATCGTATAATTCACCTAAGTGAATCATACCACAAAACAGATAGATATGTATAACATCATCCATTTCATCGTCTTCAAGATACCATGAAAAATCTGTTATATTTATTTCCTTTGCGTTCTTCTATTCAGAAAAAATAAATAAATAAATAATAAATAAATAAATAAAAATAAAAATAAAAATTAATGAACTTGATGGGCCACTTCCTTGACTTTTATTACGTTTTTTAATTTTTTTTTGTTAAAAAAATATTCATAGTGTGTCCATCAATATCCTTATTGCGTCCAACAATATCCATAGTGTGTCCAACTACAACTTTAGATTTGATAGTTACTGCCTTTGGTCCAGAAACATTCAAATTTAGATGTCATGCCTTCTCATATATATGAGGTAGTATATATATATATATATATATATATATATATATATATATATATATATATATATATATGCTTTAATTATTTAAAATAAATTATTTGAAACATTTACTAATTTTAAGTTTTTTTTTTCTTTTTAATTTAAAAATTTGAAATTAAAAAAAAAAAATCCAAACAAGTTTCCATATTATTTATTTATTTATTTTATTTTTTATTTTTTATTTTTTTTATTTAAAAAAAATAGATTAATTTTTAAAAAAAATCAATATTAAGTTGTTTAAAAAAAAAATTTCAAAATTTTAAATTTAATTTTACTTTTTTTTTTCAATTGATTTACAAATAATTAAGAAAAAGTAATTTTTTGGGCCACGAGGGCCTGGAGACCGATCGAGAAGTGTCGTGGATCGCTCCCATGTTTGCTTCCAACCCTCCACTGGGCGGAGGTTGATTTTGGCCCCAACCAGCCTCCATCCCTCGTCTCGAAGGAGGTTGATTCCAAAAATTAACCTACACCCATATAGGGGCTGGGGGTTGGCTGAGCAGTGCTCCATGCCACCGCCTAGACAACCTCTAAGCCACAGTTGGGCACGAATGTTTTTTTTTTAATTTAGATAAAAAAAAAATAAAACAAAGAAAATTAAAAATATTTTTTTTTGGTTTATATTTTTCTTAAAACAAATTAAAAATATGTTTTATTTTCTCAATTTTTTTTTTTTAATTTAAAACTATATTGATAATAAAAATATAATTGTGTTTAATAAAAACTAATTGAAAACACACACACACACACACACAAATATATATATATATATATATATATATATCTTTAAGAAAATGATTATAGAAGAAAACAAATCTATGTTTTCCTTAAAAAAAATTAATATTAATAATAATAATAATAACTGAAATATCTACTACGATTGAAAAAAAAAAAAATTAATGTTTTAAGAATAAATAAAAAATTATATATATATATATATATATATATATATATATATATATATATAAAAGAATGTGTTTCCACTTGTAGAAAAAATAAAATGAAGTAAATATAACTATTATTTTATGTGCATGATTTCCTTTTTTGTTTTTTGTTTTGTGGAGGAACCTAAAAACTATAAAAAATAAAAATTTCTAAATTTTTGTCCTAAAAGCCCTACAAATTTGAGTTTTTTCTTCCATTTTCTTCTCTTTAAAAATATTAGAAAAATAAGGTTTTCGAACATAAAAACCATAAAAAAATAGTTCTGGAACATAAAAACCATAAAAAAATAGTTTCTTCCCAAATTCATCTTTAAATATACAAAATAGAAGGAAAACTGACCTTTCAAATGTTATAAAAATTCGCTCAATGCGCTATCAATTCCAATGCAACACCTCCACAAAATTGCTCCAACAAAACCCAGATGACTTGATGTGATGTGAGGAATCGAAACGATTACTGTTATTAAATAGCGAAGATTGTGCAATTTCTTTAGTTTTTCACGAATGTGGGATTAAAATTAAAATTAAGAAAATTAATATGTAGTTTATAGTTGTATACTAACTTTTATTCAATATCGGAAAAAAAAAACATAAATTTTAAAAATTAATTTCGATGCGTATTCAATGATAAAGTTGGGGTGAAAGTAGGGTGAATGGAATATTTTGTGGATAGTTTGAATAGAAATTAGGGTGAAATATTTGAAGACGAACAATTTAGTAGAATGTTTTGAAATACATTTTAGATGAATATCTTAGAGACAAATATTTCAAACAAAAATTTTGGAGAGAAATGTTTTAGTGAAAATTTTTGGGGGCGAATTTGGAGGGAAATGTTTTAGCCCTAATTTTTAGGGGGGAATTTTAGAGAAAATTTTCAAACTTCAAGCTATATATTTTAATTGGGAGATGGTGCATTTGTATCATTCAATGTCTTCTTGTTGAAATTCATGGGTTCTTGTGATAGTGAATTTTTTATTTCTCGAACATGAACATATTCGTCACACAACAAATCTATTCAGATTGCTCAATATAACAATATTTCACTCACCATGAATAGAGAGTCAAATTTTTGGCTCCGTCATAATCCTAAGGATGATGAGAATAGAATTGATGAAGGGCAGAAAAAATAAATTTCTATAAATTGAGAGTCAGTTATTCCACTTAGTATTAATCCTAAGGATTATGAGAGCATCGATGTTGAAGGGCATGATAAATAATTTCCAGAGTAAAAAAATTCACTTCGTCGTAATCCTAAGGATTATGAGGGCACCACTTATGAATGGGGGTTGAAGAATTTCTAGAGTCAAAATATCCAATTCGTCCTAATCCAAAGGATTATGTGAGCACCATTGATGAAGGGAGGATTGGATAATTTCCAGAGTTAAAATATCCACTTCATTCTAATCCTAAAGATTATGTGAGCACGACTAATGAAGAGGGGAATGAATAATTTCTAGAGTCAAAACATCCACTTCGTCCTAATCCTAAGGATTATGCGAGCACCACTGATGAAGCAGCGAATGAAGAATTTCCAGAGTCTAAATATCTACTTCATCATAATCTTAAGGATTATGCGAGCATCACTGATGAAGAGGGAAATGAATAATTTCTAGAGTCAGAATATCCACTTCGTCTGAATCCTAAGGATTATTCGAGCACCACTGATGAAGGGGGGGATGAATTTCCAGAGTCCAAATTTCCACTTCATCCTAATTCTAAGGATTATGAGAGCAAAATTGATGTAGAGGGGGATGAATAATTTCCAATAAATAGAGACTTAAGGTGTCCACTTATTCCCAATCGTAAGGATGATTAGAGCACTAGTGAGGAAAGAGATGGGTGGGATGAAGAATTTCTAGTGAATGGAGATTCAAAGATTCCACTTAGGCCTAATCTCAAGGATTATGAGAGCACCACTGAGGAAGGGGAGGATGAAGAGTTTATTGTGAATGATAATTTTAGAGGAACATATCTGAATAATTCATTTTATCTAAGTGAGTGTTTCAAAGGCACTCATGGTGATGAAGAATTGAATCCTCCGAGGGAATATTTGTGAAATCATGGATGAATATGGTGAAGAATTTTTTCTGAGTCAGGGTTTGAAAAGCGCAGATGATTCTTGTGTAATTTTTTCTTCAAGTGAGGATGGTAATAAATATTTTCCATGTAATGGTGTTGATGAATTACTAAACTATGCTGGGAATGATGAGAGTGGGGATAATATTCCTTCTAATGGTGATGAAACTAATTCTACCAAGGATAATAGAATGATGAAGCCGTTACAAGAAAATATTGTAACTATGAGTAAGAGTATACCTTTTCATATCAATCCAAAATATTTGAGTTATACAAGGGTTAGGACAACATATCTCACAAACAGAAGTTTGTTCGTTCATCTTATTTCAAGTGAATTTTGTCGAAAGGATTGCTTGAAACATATGGATTTCAAATTTTCTTTAGAGAAAAGGAAATGATATTTGTGAATGAATAAGAATATGAAAATTTCATATTTAGTGGGTTGCACGCAATCTACACTAGCAGGTTATGATTTTCATATAGGGAATGTATTTCTTTGCATAAAGGCTTTAAAAATGTTGCATTCAATTGGTAATTTTCGTTTGTCAAGAATCCAAGAAATTATGGAAAAGTATCACACATATTATTCAGAAGTACGTTATAAATGTGAGGTTGGGTCATTAGAAAATAATGCTATGTCATGGATGAAAGAATAAAGCATGGATAGTGTATGCCAAATAAAGACACAATACATATTCCAGATAATTTCTCAAGATGATAAATCTACAATTTATACACATATTTTGCAAAAGGTGCTGAAGGAATTGGTAATTTTATTACATATTCATATTATAAAAAGGTATGGAAGAACGAATTCAACAATGTTAATATTCCAAAGAAGTCAAGGATGGGGGTTTGCAGCACATGTGCTTCCCTTAAAGAAAAAATACATAAATGTCAAGTGGCAGAAAGAGGTATGCGTTCAAAACATTATTTTTAAAAATTAGATAGTTATCAACTATGAAAATATATTTATTCATATATTTCTTTTATTTTATGTATATATTCCATTGTTGAATAACTTTAAGAGCATTGCAATCAGAAAACAAGTGAAAGACAAAAATTGTATAAACTTCAAAATAAGTATTGTGATTATCCAAATAAATATTTTGGTTTGATGATTGATGGTATGGACCAAAGGAAAACACTTCTGCCACTTTTTTCTGCGCACCAAAAAAAATACAAGAGGAAAATTTCATTCAGTTTCACATGGTTGGTTGTATGGTCTTTCATGAGAAGATATTGTGAAGAGTTTACTTCATAGCTCTAAATATTCATAATGACACAAACTGACAATAAATATAATCCATGATGTGGTTACTCATTGGTCTGGTATTATTTCTGAATTTTTGTATGTACAATTAGACAACAAAGTCCATGAAAACAAAAATCAAGTTATTTTTGGATATCTAAATGTGCTCGTTGAATTGGGAATTTTTAAAATGATAATGGCTGGTTTCCTTCTAGTTTGGCATACTCATTACCATATTGATCAAATATTCAGTCATTTTTTTATAAAATTGAGAAGGAAAGGTGTTGAGATCCTACCATATTTAATAGAATGTATTAAGAAATCATACATTCCAAAGCATGTTTTTCATGTCTTGCAAGAAACTACTGAAAGGCGAAGGTTTATTCTAGGATCACATGGTGAGGAGAAATACATTGAAAAACTTAATGACATTAGCTTCCAACATCAATTCCATATCAAAAAATTGATGGGATAACACTTATATGGGGCAAGAAGTATTCAACTGCTGCATAATGGGGGCCATCATTAGGTTTAGCATTTTTTAATTTCAATCCAGAGTGTCCAATATTTTCCTCAAATGTATTTTTATTATAGTCAGTTGTTGAAATCCATAATGCACGAAGGCATTAGAGAGATATAAATTATTCTGAATGTCTAGAGGAAATTAAAAGATGTATTAGAGATACATATGAGTACTTTATTTTTTCAATAATTAAAGTGATATCATTTCAGTATCAGTAAATGAGGATAAGCTTTTGAAGACTCCATTTTTTTTTGCCACAAAATATGCCAAATGAAAATGAGGAAACACACATTTTTGAACAACAACAAGGTATAATTAATTCTCCACAGGTAGAGGAAAGATAAATATATATTGGCTCTAGAATATCACATGCACAAAATGAAGGCATGGAAGACATTTACAGGGGTTATGTGGAGGATGTTAAGGAGCGTTGCATGATAGCAATGTTAGCAGATGAATATGTACTTGACTATTAATTCTGGGTTGCCAAGGTTATAAAGGTCATTAATTAAAATGAATATATTACAGTTTTTGAAGTACATTGGTATGCCACAAGTACCCACACATTCAACGGTGTGTAGTGGCCACAGATGGTAGTTTAAAAAAAAATGGAAGAAAGAGAAAAATAAAGGGCACAAATATAAATCGTTGTCGCACAGATGTCTTAAAATTAGAGTTTGTTGACATACTTGTGTAGGAATTCAATTTGAAAAATAGAGGAACTCTTATCTTGAGTACCATAAATACTTTGAAGAAATTTCTACCATAACAAATAGTGCTTAGATGGGACTCTGCTAAATGTTGTCGTAGATCTAGAAGACTTTTGAAATTTGAAATGGTGTTCATGAATGTTGACTTAGATAGATCACTAGTTCATGAAAGATAATAATATGGATCATCTTCATCTACATCAAGTAATTCATCTAAAGATATAGGTTCTGATGGTGTGCCACAACCTATGGTTTATTTTGAATAACTTTCTAAGAAATTTTTATGCAATTGATGTTTGCATGGTAACTTGAAATACATATTTTGACTTCCATATGATCTTACATGAAGTTATGAGGAATTAATATGTTTTTTGGATTATAAGTTTTAATAATGAAAAATTCATCTCTTTAGAATATCCACAGTGCAAGAAGGAATTACAAAAATAATTTACGTTATATTCAATATACCAAACTTGATATTTTGATTAAAATTAAACAAAAATTAGAAATAAATGTTGAATTTTTAGATTATGCAGTGATATTTCCATGATATTATTTATTGTTAACATTTAGTATAAGATACTTTTAACAATTTTAAAAAATTTATGCCTCATTCAAAGGGGACACTTAGTTTTGATGGTTGATTTTTAGGTTTTGGGTGTAATTAGATAAGTTGTCTCAGGCCAATATTTGAAAAGATATATATTTTTATTCCTTAAAATAAAAATTACTCTTGGAATAATAAATATTTCATTTACTTGTTCACTTTAAAAAAAAATTTAAGTCATATAATTTGTACATAATATCATGGTTCAAGTATGTTAGAAACTTAAGATTTAAAACTTGTCAAAATATTAAGGTTTTTATGCGCTACAATATTTTGTCTTTAATGTTATGGTTGAAAACAATTACAATTTTAGGGTTTTTAAAAGTCAATATATTTTATCTTTAACGTCATGTATCAAAATTTTTAGAATTTTACGATTTTTCAATGCCCTAATATGTTATCTTTAATTCCATTGTTAAAAAGTGTGAAAATTGTCACACGATTATTTTTTTTGGTTATTCCACCATCAACACTTTTTCATTCAAGGGCATTTTTTCAATCCTTTTTTCAAGAAGAAATTTCGTTTTTAGCATAATTTTAAAAAATGTTGAAATTTGACACTAAAAAAAAAACCAATGCATTCTAGAATACACACTTTTGTTTTTTGGGTGTTTTTTCATGTTTTTTGAGTTTTTTGGGCCAAATTTCTCATTTTGAAGTAATAGTCCCCGTTTGATCGGTAACTATGTTAACAAAGAGGTGTCTCCGCATTCTTTGATATATATGTTTCACCATTCAATTATAGAGTGACAACCATCTCAGAATTATCTTGCAGAAACAAAATTGAAAATGACAAAGATAATTAGCACAAAGTTCTAAATTAGACCCCTTGCTTGTTAAAGGTATTACAAAGTTATTTCTAACTCTCAGAATATTTTTTGTTTCTTTAAATCACTATTACGCTCCACACATCACATTTATTAGGGTAGTAAATTGTTTAAGGATTGGCTAGAACGTCCTAGGAAAACACGCCATCAGTGACACTAACAAAAGCATAAATTTTTTTCCTACTTGCAAAGTCTCAAGAGTAATAATTGGGGATGATGAGTCTACTCCAAAGAAAATAGGATGTTACTATTCTAGATCTATGTGTGAATTTCATATCTATGAACCATATATGAATAAATTTAGATACTATTGTACGTATAAATGATGTATAGTCAGCGAAAGATAAACTATATTGTGGGAAGATGTATGTATTTTCTTCGATTCATCAAAAGGAAGTAGCCATAAGTATACCTGTAAAGAAAAATTCTTACTGTGATAAGCGCATGTTAGACTTGCTAGAGAAAATGTATGTCGCAGCTCATGGAAATACAAACTTGGAAATATTTTTGGTGAAAAGGTCATAATATCGAACAACGTTAGAACGTACAAGGAAGAAAACTTCAACATTTCTCTATTTTGTATGATAATATAACACATGAAAATGATATTTCCTCCTTGGGAGCTTAAGGTGGCTACACTGTATTAGTATCAAATATTTCACATTAAAAATATTTTGGTAAGGATGAGTTCCTAGGGTTCTCAAGTGCTCCCAAGAAGAACAGATATCTCCAAGTTGGAGTTAGATGTTATCGATAATATTGTGGGGTAACTTTGGATGGTCTTAAAACAATTGTGTTGTTATTTGTGGAACTAGATTTAGATTTTAATCATGTTGAAAGTGTGAGGATATTGAGTCAGGTACATGACATACTAAATTAATAGATGAGAAGTTACAGTTTCCAAAGCGAACTTGTTTATCCCATTATTTAGATGGAAAATGAATAAGAAGATTTTCTACCATAGGCCAAAGTACTAGGGTCATTAGGGTATGCTACATGCAAAATGAGCATAAATTTTGCAGAATTTCTTTTATGAAAAGGGGTGGCATAAGAGTCGAGACAATTTACTCAATGTTACTCACATGTATTTGGGTGAAGCTTTGCATCCAACGGTACTTAAATAAATTGTTTAAATGATAATGGTATAATTCATTATCTAAACATTCCATGATTAGGTATCATAATAGAAAACCTCTCCTCAATCCCAAAAAATATTCGTATATAGGCAAAATTATGAGATATACCAATATCGATCAGAATTGAGTAGATAATATCCTTTTACAAGGACTCACATGATTGATTCTGGTGTATTTCATAACAAATTATTGCAATTATGTGCAATCAATGAATTCAAGAATGAATAATTCACAAAGGACACCAAATATACAAAGAATATCTTTGTGGAATGATGAACCTCAAACTTTTTTATGACATGATCCTTAAACATGGACACCCTGGGTATCCCTTTATAGTACCCAATGAAATGCTAGGAAATAAGGCCAAAATAGGACAAATTTGAATTTTTCCTTGAGTTTCATAAAATTTCAATTGCAAGGTTCAATTTTAGTGAACCCTGTGATTTTGGTCGAACATAAATGGTCATACAGAGTTTTGGCTTCACATCAATCTAGGTTTAGCATTTTATAATACCAAATAATGGGCTTAATTTCTTCCAATGATGCCAGAAGTTAATTAAGGAAGTGTAGGCACACCAATATGGGGTAGACAATTAAGTCCAAACAAATAAAATAAATATTATGTATACAAGTTTTTTTTAAGTTAACGGGGAGATCCAGAAAACATTAACTTTCTACTGCTAATTTGAGAGAATATATTTAAGGCTATAGGCTATGTGAGCATGGCATAAACATATAAAGTTCCCATAAATTATTATTAAGTATTAGAAAGCTTATATTTCTAGAATATTTTGGATTATTGAATGATTCAACTTCTAATCCTTCCATTAAAATAATTTTATCCACATTGCTTTCTTGAATTGGCTCTTAGGTTCTTTCCAAGACACCTCTATCCTAATATTTTTGTTTCAAGGGTTTTATAATTCCTTGAATAAATTAATCATCATTTTACAAGGTTAGTGGTTATAACCAAAGGATGCATGAACAAAAATTCAAAATTTCCAATAAGCATCAATCACCACGAAAGAGTGTTCTCATTGAAAGAGAAACATGTAATGAATTAGTCACCCTCCCAACTTAATTATGGAATGAAAAATCATAATTTTCTATAAATATTCTACGTTACAAACTATTACAATTTCCACACTTCAATCGACGTCGATGCAAACATCTCTTCCTAAAAACTGAGGCCTCTTTGACACCTTTCTCTATATGGTGTTGTTGCAATTACACAATCGCATAGGATGATATTATAAGCCAATTTTATCTCTACATATATGATGATATAATTAGCACAAATAGCTAATATCTTACTCCATAAATCTACCTATCTTCCCTCCATGAGACTTAAGATCAATAATTCCTAAATGACCTCTCTTGGGGAGAAACACTTGTTCCAAACAACTCCATGAACAAACTTCTACCCATCAAGCTTCATCCATAAGAAGGATGGAAGTAGTTTTATAAGAATTTCATAATAACATGTTAATTGGTGGGGGGGGGGGGGGGCATTAAAAACAATATGTGTGAGATCACTAGCACTATGGTGCAAATCTGGTCAAACTTCCAGTGGACTTTTCTTGCTCAATCACCAGAACTTGTTTTATCTAACACATTACAATATCTATTATTAAAGCACAATGATGCAATATTGAAAGACTAAATAACACCAACAAAATTTATCAAAGCCAAGCATAAGTTCTCCAACCATTAACCCATCAAATGTTGGACCCGAAAGCTCACATAAAGGATCCAAACATTCTATCATATTTTCAATTAACTCCCCTTCCTCCATAATTGTGAGGAACAGATCCTCTACAATGTGCCCATTAACAAGTTCACAAATAATTTTATTAAGAAAAGTTAGGCCTCTAACAAAGGCATTGGTCATGGAGATTTGGGGCATACAATCTAATCTACTTGATCTTTTTTAATCTAATACAAGTCAAAAAAGTATACAAATTGTATTAAAAGAGTTTAGAGGATACAAATTTATAGCCTATCACTAAGGGTTATCTCAGCTCGTCGTTGTTGGGAATTTGGCTAGTTTCAAGACAACAAGTGCCTTTTTCGAAACCCCTTGGGTTTGGAACGCTAGCCTAAGCCAAAAATTTTGATAGAGATGTCACTCAATAATGTGGAAAAGAATAAATTAGGTTTATCCATAATATTTTCCTTCTATAAAATTCAAAACCTTATAGCATAAATCACTGTAAAGATACTAAAATTTATAGCATAATGAAATAGGACGATAAAAGGCCAAAACCTATAGCATAAAACATTGAGTAGATCAAACAAAAATGGAAAGATTTTTTCAAGGATATCACACAAATAATGGTGTCAAGAAGCTATTGTTTGTAACATTACACAAAAATAGAAACCTTCAAAATTCTATTTATTGTTTTCCATCAAGTATCATAGAGTGAAAAAATGCATCTTTTCTTATATCTTTTTTCACAATATGCATTGAATATAAACAACAAAGAAATCATTCTTAAATAAGAAAGAAGAAGAGAGTTACTAGGCATCCTAGGGGCGAAAGGCAAGAAGAATGGAAAAATTCCATATGAGGCTTCAAATAAGTGAGGACGAGGTACCATTCTTCTCCCTTCAACCATTGAAACCATAATTTATTGGAGGAGATAAAGAACTATAATAAAAAAAGGTTGCCAAAGGGATTGAGCCTGTTTTTGTAAGTAAAAATATAATAATAAATGAATTTAGCTATAACCTTCACATAATATATGTGCTTGATATATAAAATATGAAATGAGAAAAAGAATTGACAATAAAAACTTACCTTGTGAATTTTCTGGAAAGCGTGACCTTGAAATATTGTTAATGGCACATGAATAGATTAAAAATCAATGAATGATGTCAAATTTGTAAGCTTTTATAAAAGAAATAGGATTCATTATATATATATATATATATATATATATATATATATATATAGGTCCCTATATTACTAGTATAGTCCCTTATTGTTGTCATTCTAAGCCCCCTATTGTTATGGTTGTACCCCTATAACCCCAATATTTTTATTATTGTGCCCTTACATTATTATTGTTATGTCAGATAGGATTATATTGTGACGTCATGGAATCATATATATAGAAGGAGGTTTTTTCGTTTGTGTCATCGAATAATTGTTCATTTATGTATTGTAAAGGAGGTTTCCACCTCGAAGTGGCTGAATTCTAGGGAATTTATCTCTCTTTTGTTCTATTTTTGGAGTTGGTTTCATAAAATTTGCTATCAGAGATTTGGATTCTATGGTTTCACTACTACAAACAGGTCATCGTGGCACTTTCGATATAACATTTTTTTTACGAAGGCACAGAAGCTGAAATTTTTATCATGCGAAGCAGAAATCCTGAGGAACTTCATGTAAAAATTTTAGACCTTGTTTAGAAATATTTGTGGAGATATGATCTATGGAAGTTATGGTTTTTTTAGGCTACTAAATTTCATCTCAAAGAGGTGACCGTGGGAAAATCATCATAAGTATCTATCTGAGCATCGTATTGGGATTCTGTAAAAATTAGTCGCAACTAAATGAACTATAGTTTACTGTGTATCAATTACATATCTGAAGGAGGAAACAGGGACACATGGCACAACATACAAATTCGCTCTATTGAACGAGTCCATAATTAGGTCTTTGTGGGAGATTGGGCATAATTTTGTCTTGAAGAATCTAAATCAGTTCAAAACTATGGAATTCGAAAGAAGATTTGAAGGGATACTACAGGGCCACATTTCAGATATTGAAGATCTGAAACCACATAGATAATTTAGTTTCAATATAGAGCTCCTCAAAAGCAAGAAAAAGGTGTGTATTCTTTTTTCGAATTGCATGTCTTTTTTGAAAAATCAGTTTGAAGTGATTTGAAGGTCATATTGAAGCATAGATATTAGTATTGGGTTCTAAAATTCCACCTAAAAATAATTCAACACCCACTAAGCCTTTAGAAGGCTCAACTATGACTCATGAAGAGGAAGAAGCGCAACATGACATATCAAAATTACAAGAGCAGGCGCACCAAATTTCTTTCTCGCGAAGAGTAACAAAAAATGAAATGGAAGTTTTGAAGAAAGGCATGTAAGCTAAGATGGATGAAATGGAAGCTAAGATTGATGAATAAATAAAATACAACATGGAAGACATGAAAAATGATCTAAAAAAAAACATGAAAGTTTTGATGTCAATGTTAATACAAGAAATTATTCCTAATGGCAGAAATATAGTAGAGGAAACTCATGATGAGAACAAAATAGATATTAGTCGTGATTTCATAAACTCTAATGTTGGATTGAAGAACCACCATATTCCAATCATGGATATGAGGAAGTTTTATGGCAAGGATCTCGTAACATAGATACTACAAATGGAGCAATATTTTGATCTCAATAATGTGCAAAACATACAACAGATACACATTGCAACTTTACATTTGGAACGAAATACATTTGTATGGTATCGATGGCTTTTCTCCCATAAAAAAAATTTCCACTTGGTTAATTTTTAAGGAGGAAATGGTAGCACATTATGAGGATACAAAGAGAAACACCATCTTTAGCCAATTCATAAATATCAACAAAAGGGTTTAGTGGTGGAGCACATTGAAGACTTACAAAAATTTAATATAAGGGTAACTGATATTCCAGAGGAACACAGGATTGATGTCTTCATAGGGACTTTAAAGGATAACATCGAACATGAAGTTCTCATTTGGGAACCTGATTCATTGGAGAAGGAATTCAGGTTGGCAAGAAAAATTGAATGTAAAATTATGGCGGCAAGGAAGTCTACCACTCACATCTATAAAGATCGAGGTGTTGATACTCCTATAATTCCACAACCTACAACGTTGACACTGCAAAAATTGGAAGAAAAATGTGAAAAAAAAATTTTCTACGGTTGTGATAGAAAACACACTAAAGGTCATAAGTGTGCTGAGAAGAAATTATTTTACATATATTGTGAAGAGGAGGAATAAAATGAACAAGAAACTTCAAAATAAGAGGATATACACAAAGAACCAACCCTAGAAGAGGAAGAAATGAGTTCTACCATATCATGTAATGCATTGGCAGGGATTACCACTCCTCAAACTCTCAAGATAGAAGGACATATCAAGAAGAAAGAGGTAACAATGTTGATTGATTCGAGTAGTACCCATAATTTTATTCATTGTAAGGTAGCCAAGGAATTGAATTGTCTCCTATACCTAGCACGATAATGTCAAGTGATAGTTGCAAATGGAGGAGCTATAATTTTCTCTGGAAAATTCCATAATATCAAGCTAACGATGCGAGAATATGTATTGAATATTCCAATTCTTTCCATTCCAATGGGAGGTGTTGATGTTGTACTAGGAGTACAATGGTTACAATATTTGGGGACGATAGCTTTTAATTTTCAAATTTTTCTCAATTTTTTTTTGGAAGGAAAGAAAATCGAATTATAAGGTATCGCTAGGAAGACAGGAAATATAACAAGCTCTAATTTTATGACAAATTCTCTGAAGAAATAAAAATGACGTGAAATTGCATAATTATGCTCACTAGAAGTTCCAACATCAAAATCATCTATTTATCTAGAACTCCAAATATTCTTGGAAAATAATTTCAAGGTGTTTGAAACTCCCAAAGGACTCCCACCTATTCATGATCATTATCACGATATTCATTTGATTCCAGGAAGTGTTCCTCCAAACATGAGGCCTTACAGATATCCTTGTGTCCAAAAAAGAAAAATTGAATGTATGATTGCAGAAATTTTAGAGGATGGTATAACTCAACCTAGTCAAAGTTCTTTCTTTACTCCCGCAGTATTGGTGCACATGAAAGATATATTATGGTGCATGTGTCCATATTATAGGGAGCTCAATAAGATCATTATTAAAGATAAATTTCCCATTCTTGTGATTGATAAATTATTTGATGAATTACATGGAGAAATTTATTTTACCAAGTTGGATCTTCGTTTAGGATATCATAAAATTAGAATGAAGACTGAAGCAATTCTAAAAAAAAACATTTCGAACTCATGAGGGTCATTATGAATTTTTGGTCATTCCTTTTGGTCTTACCAATGCACCTTCTACATTTCAAGGGTTGATGAATTCCATATTGAAGCCCTGCCTTAGAAAATTTGTGATAGTATTTTTTGATGACATACTAATCTACAACAAGTCTTGGAAGGAGCATGTTCAATATGTTGATAGGGTGCTCAAACTATTAGAGGAGAAACAATTATATGAAAAAACATCGAAATGTTTCTTTGGATTTCAAGAGGTGGAATATCTGGGGTCATATTTTATCTCGTGAGGGTGTTAAGGTAGACCCTAACAAAATTAAATCCATTAAGGAATGAAAATTCCCCACAACCATAAAGCAGTTGTGAGGATTTCTCAGGTTAATAGGGTATTATCAGAATTTTCTTAAGAAACATGGGAGAATAGCATCACCTCTAACAAAACTATTGAAGAAATATGCATTTTCATGGACTCCTGAAGCAACTAAGCCCTTTGAACATATTAAAGAGGAAATGTACCACGCACCAGTCTTAGCTATGCCAGACTTCAAAAAAACCTTTATTGTTGAATGTGATGCCTCGATAAATGGAATTGGTGTTGTTTTAATGCAAGAAGGAAGACCCATTTCTTTTGAAAGTCATCCATTCAAAGGGAAGTATTTACAGAAAGCTATTTATGATAAGGAAGTGTTGGAAATACTACATTCACTAAAGAAATGGTGACCTTACCTAATGGGAGGACACTTCAAGGTAGAAATTGATCATTATATTCTTAAACAATTTTTGGGAAAAACATTATCTTCAGAAGAGAAGAAAACGTGGCTCACAAAGATGTTGGGTTATGACTTTGAAATCATCTAAAAAGAGGGAAGCTAAATGTTGTTGGAGATGCACTCTCAATAAAGGATGAAGAGGTGGAATCATTTCCCTTTTCCATTTCAATTATCCAACAAGATTGGATAACCGAAACAAGGGATGATGGAATAAGGACGAAGAATTCTAGACACTCATTCAAAATTTGTAGCAATATCCTAGTACAACTGATACATTTAGTTGGAAAAATGACTCCTTATGGTACAAATATTGCTTATATATTTGCAATAATTCCCAACTAAAAAAAATATTATTTTGCAATTGCACACTTCTCCTTTAGGAGGACACTCGGGATTTTTAAAAACTTAACACAGTGTGAAGAAAGAAGTTTTTGGAGATGGCCTTAAATATGATATTCAAAATTTTGTGGCAAAATCTTTTGTTTTCCAGCAAAATAAGGTTGAGACAATTAAGACCCCAGGTCTTCTACAACCTTTATCCATTCCAAGTCAATGTTGGGAGGATATTTCAAAGGATTTCATCATAGGTTTATGTAATTCCGAAGGAAAGAGTGTCATCATGGTGGTAGTTGATAGACTTACCAAATATGCACACTTTTATGCATTATCTCATCCATTTAAAGCAAGTATAGTTGCTATTGCATTTATGGAAACATTTCAAATGCTACATGGAGAGCCAAATATTATTGTAAGTGATATAGATCCCATTTTTACTGGAAATATTTGGACAAAATTATTTTCTTGTTTGGGTATTCAACTAGCTCATAATTCATCTTATCATCCCTAATCTGATTGTCAAACTGAGATAGTGAATAAATTCTTGTAAGGATACTTTCATTGTTTTGTATATGATAAGAAAACATAATGGGTCAAGTGGTTACCTCTCGCTAAATGGTGGTATAACACTTCCCTCCATACTGCAATAGAAATGAACCCATTTATGGAACTTTATGGATATCATCCACCATCCATCACATCTTCTTTAAGATAAAATTATTAGGTTCAAGCAGTGGAATATCACATCAAGCATCAACAAGAATTTATCCAACTCTTAGAGGATAGCCTAAATTTCTCACAAAATCAAATAAACGACAAGAAAATCAACATCACAGTGAGAGAATATTTGATGTAGGAGACTTCGTATTTTTATGACTACAACCATACAAACAAATTCCCCTCAAGCAAGCTAATAATGATAATAAATTATCGCCAAATTACTATGATCCTTACAAGGTGTTGAAAAATATTGGTACTATGGCATACAAACTAGAGCTTCCTGCTTCTTCACGAGTGCATCCAATTTTCCATGTTTCATGCTGAAAGAGGGTTAGAGAGGACAAAATTGTAGTTCAAACAATATTTCCAGAACTTGATGAGGAAGGGAAAATCGTATTGGAACCTGAAGAAGTCATCGAAACAAGAACTCAAAAACTGCAAAATTGATCAGTTTCAAAGTATCTCATCAAGTGGAAGAACTTAACCACTAAAGATTCTAGATGAGAGGATGAGAATTTTATACAGAAGCATCCAAAGCTACTCAAGCATTCAGGACAACACCTTTTTGAAGGAGAGGGGCATGTTAGGCCCCTATATTACTAGTATGGTCCCTTATTTTTGTTACTGTAACCCCCTTATTGTTATGGTTATACCCCTATAACCCCAATATTGTTATTATTGTGCCCTCACATTATTATTGTTAGGTCAGCTAGGTTTATATTGTGACCCCATGGACTCCTATATATGGAAGGAGGTTTTTTCATATGTATCATCCATGAATTGTTCATTTATGTAATGTAAAGGAGGTTTCCCCCTCGAAATGGATGAATTCTAATTCATTGATCTCTCTTTTCTTATATTTTTGGAGTTGGTTTCATAACACACACACACACACACACACACACACATATATATATACATTCGGCTTATACATTTCCATTTTGAGGGATCATAAATTCCTTCTTGTCCAAATAACATAATGGGGGAAATAAAGCTTCTTAAAATTTCTAGACTACACTTATAATGAAAGGAAACATTGTATAAGGACAACATAGTCAGCCGCAAAATTATTATTCAACTATTTTTTTTTTTAAACAACAAAAACTCAAAAAATACCAATATTGCTGAAGTTTGCTTCATGAATACAAAATATTTTTCCCGATGAAATCTATCTACCTTTTTTTACTCTTTAAATTTTAAATTTACAAAGGCCACAATAATTCACATCCAAAGAAGCATTCTATAAACTATATTAAACAATGGAATCCAACAATGCAAAATAGAATATATATCAACAATCCAAATTCTTTAGAAACTACCTCTATCATTCATCCAAAACAAAATTGCTACAAATATGCATAATTTTACCTCCAAAAGTACAAATACCTGATTTATAGTTGTCTTGTTTCCAAGAAATTTATAATCAAAATTAGCACCATATTCTAAATTTACCCTGCTCACACAAACCCACCATCTATTATTTCTTATTTTTTACTAATAATATTTAATGTGTGAATACATCGATTCAGTTGTTACAAAAAGCCTAATTTTGATGTCTTCTCAATGAAATTTCAATACATGAATACATCCTATTCATATGAAATAGTAAAACAATATATTTTTTTTGATCTCTAAATGAAATTTCAATGCATGATCACATGCCATTTCATATGTACAATAGACCCATAATTTGAAATTTCAAAGCATGGATGCATACCATAAACTCATTTTCTATTGAAATTTCAATAGATAAATACATTGCAATCAACATAAATACCACATTCCAAATTCGTCACCTTGTAAAAGACCTGTCATCTATTATTTCCTAATGAGATTGCAATGCATGAAAAATTCCATTTAGATGCTATAATAAACCCAATTTTCAATCTTTTCAATGAAATTGCAATGCATGAATACATGCCATTCACATGCAATACCAAACCCATATTTTATTTTCTACGGATAAAATTTCAAAAGCATGAACACATGCCAATTTCATATACACAATAAACCAAAATTTTCAAATTTCAATGCTTAGACACATCCCATTCATATTCTATGATAAACCCATGTATTCCTAAAATTTAAATACATGAGAAAATCCACTCATATGCCATAAAGACGCTAAGAAAAACAGAACACATCCCTGCTATTCCAAAGAATCATACCCATTTGAAAGTAAATAAATAGAAAATACACATGCTTGTGTTCAACGCTATTCTTTAATTCCTTTACAAAATAAAATAAATAACTTAAATATTTTTAAAATGTATGAAATTGGTTATGGATAAAAAAAATTGAATAGTAAGGGTTAAAGCCACCAGTTACTTACATCTCAAGCATAATAAAAAAATGTAAAATCAATTCTAAAATGGCTTTTCTTGTTGAAATGCTTGTTCTTATTGAAGGTTTGGTAAATGTTTTGTGAAAAAACTTCATTTATTTATTTTGAAAACATACTGCAAAACAAGGAAAACTTTTTCAGAAAAAGGGGCTAAAATGAAATGCATTCAAGTTTCTTCCTCTTTATGACATTGAATGGAAAACAAATATCGGTTTGTAATAAAATGTTTCATTCGCACAGTAACCATATATAATCCAAATTATAGAAAAAAACTAACTTCCACAAGATTGTAAATTTCTAAAAAAACCATCAAAGTGAATGCAGAGGAAGAGAACATCTGTCTACCAAGTTTCATCCAAACTGACATTCATTCCCCCTGGTTTCTGCAACATAGAATTTAAGATTTAGTAACATGTTTTATAGTCAAAAGCATGAATAAACATTTCTACATATAATATACGATAAAAAAAATGTGGATCAATGATGTTATATGACACTAGAACACAAATTAGCTCTATAAATGTTTATATTTATAGAGTAGCCACTTGTATAAATCCAATGTTGGAGGGGATACCTACTATAGGTTTATTTTATGACAAGTCCTTGATAAAAAAAACCAATAAATTAAGTCAAAAATATGCATCACAAAATGCATCCATCAAAATGTAGTTGCCAACCCATTTTTCCATTTATAACTCAACTGAGAAAACTAGAAAAACATACAAAATCTCAAGTTTGCATACTTTCATATTTCATAAGGAATAGTGTCTGCGAGGTTGTTGCTTGGAAACATCGGTGCGTGAAAAATATAAAAACGTTTAAAGGTAAAAAAAAATCTTGAGCTGTCACCAATAATATTTTATTTTAAATCCCTTAATGTATTGCAACTCTTATGCTAAGATGCAACAATTTAAGGATCAATACTTTAGAAAATCTACATCTCCTCCAAAAGATACAAGTTTAGTGACTTACAAGTACCACAACCCTATCAACTCATACATGTCAGGGGAGAGTGTGCCAGCTATGAATTTTTTGCACACCCCCCTGAAAATTATAAAAATATGATAATTACATATAAAAGCTCAAAATTTAGGTTTACAAAAAGACGTAAGAACAATGTTGATTAACTTGAAAGTTTCCTTTGAAACTTTAACTAGAAAATAATTATATGTTTTGGATAACAAGTAAACATAGCCATATAATTGAAAGGGATCCAAACTCTTACAATTATTGCCAATCTTCATTCCAATAGATAATCCTAGGATTCTCCCCAATTAATTGATTATGTACCAAGTTTCTAGAAAATGAAAAAACATATAATTTAATCATGGGATCTCTAGACTCTAGAATTTTCACATCCTATAAAATTTTTCAACATGTAAAGAACTGAAAAAAAGAGAGTAGAACCCAAGATAGCACACCCAAATTGCATAGTCTTCAAGTTTGGAAATTGAGAGAATTAACTTGTTATTCTTTACAATCCTATAAACCTGGTCTATGTGTTAAGGAAATTTCCGTTATTTTCTAATACAGATCAAAAAACATAAACAATTACAAGTTGAACAAGACCCTCTACAGGAACTAACAACCACATAATGATACAATTATTACAGTTGTTCAATTTGTTTCAACTTTGATATAAAAAAATAATGTCTTCATATAAATAATAATAAAAGACATCTCTACAACAAATTTTAAGATGAAATCAACTCAAGGAACTCTATGAAACTATTAGATTAATGAGTATTTAATTTTACTAGAGAGATGTTTAAAGGAACAAAGAAGATTGGTCGATCATATTATATCACATAAAAACACATTATTATTTTTCGCATACTACTTTATTGTGACCCATTTATCTATAAAAATAGTAATATAGTAACCTTCAACCAGAGTATGAGTGTTGGGATATAATCAAATCATCTTAAAACAACTTGCAATTGGCTATTATTTTTTTTTGGACGTATAAATGTCTCGAATGATGCCTTCCTAAAATAACTATTCCACTACATTAAGAAAGAAGCCAAACCTAGCATACAACCACAAGATGAGAAATACAAACTACCAATATTTTCAAATCATAGAAATATAATCTCATTGGGAATTTGTCTATATAGACCATTTATGTATCAAATCTTTCAGTAAAAATCACATTGGAGAAATTTGTGTCGACACGTTTCGAACCAGCCAGCGTGGTTCCTGATGATGAACCACACTGGCTGGTTCGAAACGCGTCGACACAAATTTCTCCAATGTGATTTTTACCGAAAGATTTGATACATAGTTTATGGATCATAGAAGTCAAATTATTAATATAGACCATTTATTTTGAGGTCACTAGATACAAAACATAATAAATCAACTAAGAACACCACAAGATTATAAATACTATTGGGAAAAATAATGAGAGGAGGAGGGGGTTAATTAGCATTTACAAGAATCATAATATTTTACTTTTCTTTTACTAATTTCTATACGTGACTCTGCTTAACCCTATACACGACTATCTTAAATGAAACTTTTCTATACCCAAATAAATTCAAGTTCAGATAAATATTCAAAAAAATTACTTAGCCAAGATCATGAGTTATGCATCAGACATTTAAAAATTAAACATGTGTAGTAATAACAGAATAAATAATCACACAAGGGCATCACACATGAACACCAAGATTTCAAGTGGAAATCCAAGTCAGTAGAAAACCACTACTGATGTCGTCTCTATCTTCAATATTTATTATACAAGAAAATTATTACAATGTTACACTGATGTAGACTCATGTCATTAGGTAGGCACACACCCACAGAAGGTTGCAACTTTCTCTCATTCTCCAACTGCTACTGGAAGGGAGATACAACTCCATCATATCGTTTACCAACCACTACTAGAATGGAGATACAAACCCCTGAATTGATCATGATATTATACTTGTAGGAGGATTCTAATTCCAAAGTGAGGGCTTCAACCCTTAGAACTACTATAGATGAGGTTTCATAATTTTCACACTAGATCCAACAGCTTCAGCACAACATAATTTGTAGATCAATACTAATAGCCATAAACCAATTTTCAAACGTAACAGTGAGATCACTATAACCAGATCACAGCAATAAACCCAAACTTCTGAATTAACATGCATAATCAACATCAACCCTGATCATTCATAAAACCAAATGTATACGTTTCTTTACTTACTGCAACCTTCATGTATACGCGCTTTCCTGTGGATGAACCTTTGTATAGGTCTTCATATACTGAAATTAGGAATTTGATCAAAATAAGAACAGATCAGAGACAATCAGGCATACTTTGTTAGATTTATAAAACCCTTATTCAGTCAATGGCATCCATCATATTCAATCACCCAATCTATGATCATATTTATACCTAATCAACTATTAGCATAAACAAAATTTAACAATCCAGATTTATATGAAGACTTCATTGACAGAAAATAGGTACATAGCAGAAATGATACAAAAATTTCTTCAACAATCTTTAGAAAATCCGTAACTTCCATACGTGCTTTTGCGCTTTTTCTAAAATAAACCCGCGTGTATCTGTACTTTCACCTTGACGAACCAATGTATAGATATGTAAATGTTAAATAATGCATAAAAATTCATATCAATAGAACTATTTAGATCATACTCTTCACTTCAACAAACATGTGTCAAATCACAGATCTAAACGTCTCACAAATGTATCAAGCAAATACATAGTCATTTTAAGTATAAAGATCTTGATCCATTACTATATTCATTATTTCATCATTATTTCACATATATCAATTAAGTGTAACCCATTCCATCCAGATATACTTTAGAGTGAAGCATTCAATCAATACCCATACACTTGCACTAATTTTCACTATGATCTTGACCTCCTTATATAGTTTTACCCTTTTCCAATACCATGAGCCAAAACCATACAAGTGCCAATAGTATTATTGGATGGGACCAAATATCCATTAATGCACTCAATATTATGGGCTAATACCATGGTAAGGACCCATGGTATCATAGATTGAGGTCGTAAGTGCATACACGACTTTTTTTCTCTATACCTATGTGTATACATGACTTTTCTTCACTAAAATTATCTATACTCTAGTTTTGAATGTATACTCGGGTTGGCTTAATCAAACCTAAGTGTATATGTGGGTTCCCTTAATCAAACCTGCATATACATATTGAAATTTTACCTTAATAATTTTTCTGTCACAGAATGAAATTCCTTTCTTTGTCACATATGAAATTGCCTGTATATACATCATTTTTAAAGCTTTAAAAAATATGTTTCTATAAAAATGAAACTCATCGAGTAGGTTTCCATCATGGACAACATAAAAACATATTACATCATAATGCCAACAATCTTTCCCTTTAGACTTCATGAAAAAAATGATGGTGTTTGATCACCACAACTTGTAGATACCTAATAGAGACATCAATCATAATCATTATTCAAACACCAAGATACTCTCCCCCTTTGACATCAAGAGAAAATGGAAAACAGATACAAGAATGTCGAGATCTAAACTGCACTATACATATCATATTCCCCCTAAACACATGTTGAAGCCTCAAAACAGATTTTCAAGAATAGATAACCTTTCCTATCACTAAGGACACATGCATACATTAATTACCCAAAAAAGTGGGGTTAAGTATTTGGCTCAACTACACAACCAAGTGGGTTTACATTATTGACTCAAGCACCCACTCATGTGGGTTTATAGTTTTGAAAAAAAAGGTCCATACTTGACTGAATATGATAATTTGTACATCATATATCTCAACATGACCCTTACATCAAATTTCATATATGAATTTTATAACCAAGGCCAATGGACCTCAAGAGAGAGATATCATAATTTTGCAACCAACATAATGCCAATAATGAATTATTCTCAGCAAGGATAATGATCCCCGTAAACATGTGCATCCATATATGTCAGCAGTGACATGGCAAAGACTATTGTGAAGGTTGACCCATAGATTTTATGACAGAAGGATCCATACACGACTGTATAGAGAGAAACTCATGTATATACACGACTATGCTTAGTGGAACCTATGTATGAAATTTAATTTTTGAAATAAAATAGATCATATGAGTGATGCAGAGACAACTCCCAACTTCAGTTTGAGATATTCAAATGCTTCTCAAAGAATAGGTTTAGTAAATATGTCAGCAACTTGTTTTTTGGAGGGAACATACACCAATTTAACTTTTTTATTGTGCACTTTTTCTCGTAAAAATATATACCTGATAGGAATGTGTTAAGTTTTGGAATTCATAACAAGATGGTTTGAGATACTATTGGCACTTGTATTATCACATAGGATGGAGATTGGAGGAGAACATTTAATTTGAATATCTTGTAATTTTAGCATCATCCAAAGAATTTTTGTGCAACATGATGCAACAACCACATATGCTACTTCTACTATAGATAAGGCAATGGAACTTTGTTTCTTTATGAACCAGGATACTAATCGGGGCCCCATATAAAATGTACCACCACTAGTGATTTTCTGGTCATCAACACTTCCAACCTAGTCTGCATCTGTGTAAGCAAGAAGAGTAAGATCAACATTCTTGGGATACCATAGAGAAAAATATTGAGTTCATTGTAGATATTTGAATATTAGTTTTACAACTTGAAGATGTGACTCCTTTGGATTGTCCTGGAATTGTCCAACAATCCAAACTACATGCATGATATCTGGTCTAGTCATTGTTAGATAAAGAAGAATTCCAATCATAGATCTATACTCTGGTTGGTTTACCATGGGAGAGTCATCATGACAACTGAGGTTACATCCAATCACCATTAGGTTTCCCACAGGTTTGCAGTCTTCCATCCCACACTTCTTCAGGATCTATTTGAGATATTTTTCTTGTCAGAGAAGGAAGCCATCTTTTTCTTGTTGCACTTCTAAGCCAAGAAAATATTTTAGTTCCCCAAGTAAAGACATTTCAAATTCATGTTTCATAAAAGAAGCAAATTTCTGACTCGTGGATTCTTCATTACTCCCAAAAATGATGTCATCAACATAAACAACAATAATTAAGAGTTTATCATTCTAATATTTTGTGTATAAGTTATTGTCTGTAGATCCTTTTGTGAAACATTATTGTTTAAGATATTTGTCAAGACGATAGTACCCTGCATGTGAGGCTTGTTCTAGATCATAAGGGCTTTTTTAATTTTCCAATCAATTTTTTCATCATTTTCAATAATGAAATCTTCTTTTTGTTCTATATAAACTTATTCTTCCATAACACCATTAAGTAAAGAATATTTACATCTAGTTGATAAACCTTGAATTTTTGAAAACATGAAAATGCAAGAAACATTCTTATGGCTTCAATTCTGGCTACTTGTGCAAAATGTTTCTTTAAATTATATACCTTGTTGTTGAGGATACCCTTTACAAACAAGTCTATATTTGTTTCTAATTACATCACGATTTTCATTTAACTTCTTTTTGAATATCCACTTTGTTCAAAAAACATTTTTATCATGAGTTCTTGCAAACAATTCCGAAGTATTATTATTTTCAATTTGATCAAGTTAATCATTCATGGCTTGAATCTAACCTTCATCTCTACTAGCTTGGTTTACATTTTGTGGTTAAATGGTGGATAAAATGGTAGATAACTGGGATATCCTACAACTGTTCTTCTTTTTTGTACCCCTGATTTCTTTTCTCCCAAAATTTGAAATTCTGGATGATTCTTTTGAACATTCCTAGATGGAGCCTTTTCTATTTCTAATGTATCTTCTTTTCATGCATCATTAGGTTATCCTTCTATATTATTGTTATTTTATGAGGTAAAAAATTCATCATCATCATCCTTATTTGTTTTTATTTCCCTTTTGGGAGTTGTGAGAGATTCATAAATTACAACATCAATACATTAAATAATATTCCAAAGTCTCTTATTGTAGAATTTGTATGCTTTACTTATAGAAGAGTAACAACGAAATATTCCTTCATCTGATCTAAATTCAGACTTACCAAGTTTTGGGTCATTATTTTTCATATAGAATTTGCTTCCAAAACATTTAAAGTGCTTCACAGTGGGAGTGCTACCATACCAAATTTGACAAGGAGTTTTATCATTATTTACATGAATGTGAGCCTTGTCAAGAATGTTTACTGAAGTATGAGAAGCTTCATCCCAAAAGGTGTTAGGAGTCCCTGATTCATCAAGCATAGAAGGAGACATTTCCTGGACTATTATATTCATTCTTTCTACCACGCCTTCTTGTGGAGTTCCAGCTACAAAAAACTATCTTTTTGTTCCATATTTTTCACAGAAATTAAAGAATTCACCTGATATGTATTCTCCTACTTGGTCATATCTAAGATATTTTATTTTTAGATTTAATTCATTTTCAACTAAATATATGAAGGCCTTAAAATTTTCAAACGATTCATCTTTATGTTTCAATAAACCGATCCAACACATTCTAGAAAGGTCATCAATTAATAAGATATAGTATTTTTCTCCACGAGGTGAATTTTTCCTTACAGGTCCACACAGATCATATGTATAAGTTCAAGAGGGTTATTTTTTTATCCTTCTTTTACATTAAATTGAACCTTGGTTTGCTTAAATAATTGGAACGACTTGCATATGGTACTTTATGGTAAAGTAATGTTGGGTAGATCACGAACAACATTGAGCCTCCTTAATTTACTTATTTGAAAACTCAGATTTCCAAACCTTTCGTGACATAGTCAAATTTCTGTAGATTTTCCTCGATAACATTGTTCTTGGAAACCTTTCAGTATATACATATTTCTTGGTGTTCTTATCCATTTTATTATGGTATTTACTCTCTCAAGTTCATGAACCACACACTCCTTTTATTGGAAGACAACTTCATTTGCTTGATCACACATTTGACTAACACTCAACAGGTTATGATTTAATCCATCAAGATATATAACATTGTTAGCTTTAACCTTTTCTTTTAGAAAAACATATCCTTTATGCTTAATCATAAGAGGAGATTCATTTCAAAAAGTAGCATTATTTTCTTTCTCTAATGCATTGTATGAAATTTTTTTATCTTTGTCACATGTCATGTGTTTTTAACATCCGCTATCAATGTACCATTGATTTTCTTCTAGTTTTGCAAATAAATCTATGTCACAACTTTCAAACTGTGAGTCCTTCCTTCTCCATACCTTGGAACTTGAGGATATTTGTTCTAAAGAATAAAAATTTAGATTTTCCACAGTATTAACAAAACTTCATCGATGTTTTGAATCCCAATGGGGATCCATCTTCAGGACATATGTGAATGAGAGGTTGAGAGGAGAACATACCAAGGTAAATAGTGAAGAAAGACCTACAAAGAACAATAGAGCCGACCATTCAATTAATTTATCATTCAATTTATTAATAAAAATAAAATAACATAATGTTATTAGTATGTCCTAATTAATTAATGAATAATATTATTAATATTTATTTCTAAATCACTATTAATAATAATTACAATCACATATTAATAATGATAATTATTACTATAATAATAATAATAATAATAATTAATAATTTCATAAGAATAATAATAATAATATAAGAAATTTTATTTTGTTAAATAATTAATTAATTAATTTTGATAATAATAATAGTAGTTATTATTATTATTAAAAAAAATTAGCTCTGCAAATTTTAATTTTAATCTCTAAGAATTTTTTATTTTTATTTTACTTTTAATTTTAAGACTATAATTGAATAATTAATTTTTATTATATATTTAATAAATTAATAAAATTTCTATTACTAATTAATATTTAAAATATTTTATAATTAATATTTTATAATTCATATTACTAATTTTATTAGTTGTAATTTAAAATTATTAAATAATAATAACTATTAATCAATTAAAGAATTAGTCTCTATAAATGAATATCAAATAATTGTTAATTATTATCCAATAATGAATATTGGTTAACAATTAATAATTGAATCTATTGATACTTATTTACAAATTAAATTTAGGCTAAAGTACCTTAAATCCTAACAAATTTATAACCCTAAAAAAGAAGAGGAATTTTATGTGAAATACTGAAATTGTGAGGGTGGACTGGAGGAGAAAATTTGTGTGACCAGACGAAGCCAACTGTCACTGATTTCATTTCTCCCATCCCTATTGAAATTATGAGGATGCTTCATAATTTCAAGAGCTTCTCTGATTTTTCTTCTTTGGTATTTCCCTTCTCTGGTGATGATTTTGGCATCTTCTAAACATACATGATGTTTCATCTTTGAGGAGTGATTTGCAATGGCTAAGGTAAGATATCTTCCATTATGAATACTGGCATCATGCTCTTTAAATATTATCTACAAGGATCATCCAGTCTCCCCAATATAACTTTTTTCGCATGAGCAGTCTATCTTATAGACTCCTTTAAGCTACCCTTTATTGATGTTATCTTTAACTCAGTGCATATTATTCTTTATTATTCCATCGGTCGTAAATTGTGCAATTGTGTCATTATTTCCTAGAATCCTAGAGATTGTATCTGTAACTCCTTCGGTGTATGGTAGGAAAACCCTACCATTCCTATTCTAAGGCTCTTGATGCTTGCGAGAAAGTATAGAACCCTCAACTTTTCTTTATATATATCTCTTTATCTAATACCCTTAAATACAAATTTCAAATGATTGATCTCACTGCTAAGGTGCTCGAAATCAGATATCTTGTGGGCCCTAATAGCCAAAGTATTGAGAACACCAAATTTTTGAGCTGGATGGTGGTAGGGATGTGTGTGAAGATAACTGTCAATGTGAGTTTTCTTACTAAAAACCTTATGTCTGAGTTTACCATCTTCCTTCCTAGTAACCAGGTCATCAAAAAAATGAATGCTCATGTCCTCCTCACCCTCCATGGTAAAATTAATATTTGATGAAGTAGATTTTAGGTCATTAAAAAATTTTTCAAGATTCTCTTTGCCATGAGTCCAATTTATGTTAGTGGGAAATATTTAGCATTGTCAGATGCCATAGAGAATGAATTTTTAGGGGATGTTCTACGTATTAGCTAGGTGGTGACCACTAATTTGTGTATATTCGTGTTACATTCATCAAACCTCCGGGTATATGCATTCTGTGAATCTTCTGCATAGTAGTTCGCTGGTAACCTGAGTAGTTTTGAATGTATAATCGCATTGCCTTCATCAAATATGTGGGTATACACGGGTTCCCTTAATCAAACCTACATATACATCTTGAAATTTTACCTTAATCATTTCTCTGTAACAAACTGAAATTTGTTTCTTTGTCATAACTATACTGACCTGTAGATACACCAATTTGACATCTTTAACAAATATTTTTCTATCAAGAAGAAACTCATTGACTAGGTTTGCATCAAGGAAAAAATAACAACATATTACATCATAATGCCAACATATACTTGCTCCATATAAATGGAATTATAATAAGTAACTTAAATTAAAACACAAACAATTTAAAAAGAAATATACATTAGACCTATGGATTCACATACATTGATTCTAGACTTTTCAGATTGCCAATAACTAGAGATATTTCACCTCTGAGATTTCTCCTAAAGCTATATTTTTTGATGTATACTTTTCATATTGTTTGATGTTAAAGTACTAAGTTAAAAAATGAGAAATCCACCTTTAAAATGAAGAGAAGAAACATAAAACTGTAAGGTATTTGGGGTAGAAATTTCAAATCATAGTCATATTTGTTTCCAAAGCACCAAATGTAATGCCCCACTTTATTCTATAAGGAAAATTTTTAATCATTTATAATTAACCTGTAAATAATGACTTTTAATTTTTTAGTAATATCTTCACTTGTGAAATTATAATTTTATTTTATTTTTAATGATACGACTTTTATTATTTTTTATTTCATTTCTAATATGTCTTCTCAAATTAAAATTTAGATAAGGTATGGTCTTCCCTCATTTATTTTTTAAACAAAATATCTGGATTTTTTATACCCAATATGTCTTCTCAATTCAACTTGTAGATAAGGTATGGTCTTCCCTCATTTATTTGTAACTCAAATATCTAGATTTTGTACAACCAAAATGTCTTCTTAAATCTACATTTGGATAAGGATAGTCTTCTCCTAATTTTTTTTTAATAAAATACCTATATGCATATCTACTTTTGGATAAGATATGCCAAGAAATTCAAGGTTAATAAATTAAAAGGACGAGGTTGTATTCATGGAATTAATGGTAAGTAGTTGAGGTGGATGAGAGGAAGAGAGATAAAAGGGAAGGACGATGAAAGGAGAGGGGGATATCCATGGTGTTTTTTTCGTATTTGGGGATCCTTAGTATTTGTTCGGCATTAGAGGAATTTATTTTGGAGGAGAAATGTGGAGGAGGAGAAGGGAAAGAATGGAGAGAAGTTGAGAGAAATAAAAACTATATCTATGCGAAGGTTTTGATTCTAACATGGACACACTACATCTGGTTTGATTTGGGCTCAGAGGGCCAGGGACTCTATGGAGGTTCCCTGGGCTAGGAAATCAATCATAGTTGGCTGGGAGGTAAATGCAAGAACATCTCAATATAAATAAAAGGGCATATAAACCAAGCTATTGATACGGGTTCTCACATAGCTAAGAGGTAAATCCAGTCAGGTTATGTAGCAAGAAAATCTCAATATAAATCAAAGGTCATATTGACAAAGCTATTGATACATGTGTTCTTCGATTATTGATTACTCATGTAAATTATTAAAAATGAAATTTCTTACTTTACCTGTTACAAATAAATTGTACTCGCATTTTATCATCAGTAAATGTTATGATATAAATATATTATTTTGCTACTTATTGTGTTTAAATTAAAAGGATAATTCTAGATTTAGTTAAAATATCTCGAATTCAGGTTCTCACATATGGTATCAGAGCCCAGATTCAAAATCTGGACCTCGAAAATGCCTACTAGCATCACCTATATATATATATATATATATATATATATATATATATAAAATAAATATTTTATTTAATTTACAAATAGAAGCTGCCAATTGTTCATAATCATATACTAGAAACTTTTATCCTTTGAAAATTAAGATGCCTTAATATTGACTTTGTAACATCATTTTAACTTGATACCAATGAATGATATTAAACCATTAATTTACGAGTCTTGCGATATATAGACCATTTTATTTTCTCAATTACACAAGAAATTAATTTATGAGCCTCTCCCCATGTAGAAAGTCGATTCCTCTCCTAGTTGGAAATTTTCTTCCTAGAGAACTAAAGAAGCCCTAAACTAGTAATTAGAAATGGAATTCCCATCACTGTCAAATCCCAATGACTTTTCATTGACCATTTTTCAATATATAGATAAGAATGTGAGTAAAAAATCACTACAAAATAGTATAGACTGAATAAATAAGGGATATAAAATTTTGTAAATTAGCTCAATCTGTGAGGATTCTAGACTAGAAATTCTAACAAAAATCCATGCATATTTATATACACTAGTAATTTCGTCCAAAAGAGGAGGAAAAAAATCAAAGTCATTTACCCTCCAAGGAAGAGGATATAAGAAACTTGAATAATGTTGAAAGCGAGATAAAAAAATGAGTTTAATTGTGCTATTTTTTGGTTCTCAGGAAATGTTTGGTAAAAACAAAGAAGAAGCCTCTACTAGCATCTCTAGAGAATATTAAGGAGAATTTGATCTTACTTGGAATGATATCATTGATATTGTCTCTATATTCAAGATGGATATGTGATATCTGCGTGAAATCATCAATATACAATAGCCGATTGTATCCTTGTTCAAAGATTATGAAAGTGATGAAAACTATTTAAACTTCTCATCATTCAGCCAGGTCCATACTCTGCACTATCATTTACACTTCAGTGATCAATGAAAACCTCTTGTGATCAATTGCTACAATAAATGTCAGAAGCCTTTTGTTTCATATGAAAGCCTTGAGCAATTGCATTTCCTTCTCTTTATCCCGAGTGTTACGCATGTCTTGTATTATTGTTTGACTATAATTTTAGCAATGATAAATATTTTGTTGAAGTTTTCAACAAGAAATAGTGAAGGAGGCATCCCGAAACATCATCCTTGATACTAGTTGGAAAATAATCACCTAAACTAGGTGGGGCCCACATAGGCTATTTTTAGGTGTATATCTATCTTTAGACATGGTGAGCATATTCTATAAATTGCAAGATGCTATTTGTAGATGGTTGGTCAAGTTGAAAAAATAGATGAAATTCCATTTTTATAATATTGGGCAAAGTCTATTTATAGATCATCGATCTAAAAATAGATACATGTCGATTATTATTAGCCCTTAATAATAATCAGGCTCTAATTATCAACTTATTCTCTTGGAGCACTTCATTTCAGTGCACAAATTTGGAAAATCAATGGGCTAAAGGAATTACATAATTCCTAGGGTTTACTGGTGGTTCATGCATGGAGGACTCAATTAGAACTAAAGTGGAAAATTTATGACAGAATTATAAGAGTAGTTCATGGAGTTGTTATTCATTTTAACTCAGTTAATGGAGTTAAACTCAGTTGAGCTAGTTGTATATAGTCTAACTGAATGATACACTAGTGAGAGTGGAGTGAATTAATTAGTTAATTAATTCACAAATAATAAATCATTAATAAACTAAACAAATACAACAGTTAACTACAGTACATGTCAGTTCAAGTGGAGACCCAGTGGAGAGATAGGTGAAAGGGCAAGATGGACTATATTTTGTGACTATTGTGATGCATTGATTGCACCAAAGACACATTGTAGTTGCCAATGATGACTGTACAATCAAGGCAAGGGTAATTTGAATTCATTCAAAGCTATTCTTCAGTAGGGATTGTGCAGTGGAGGCAGGCTAGTAGGTGGCAAGAAATTGGTGCATGGATTTGCATATTTCTTTTGATTAGTGTTTGACGATTGATTGTAATGAGAGATTCATGTACTAATCTTTGTATGATATTGTTACATAATCTCCATGATACATAATATATGATAGTTGGAATTTTTAGCTTCATTCTTTCCTGTTAAAGAACTGGGTTATGTTCGATTGTTTTTATTGCTTCATGTGTTTGCAATTGATTTTAATTTCTGCAAAATATTAATAGTGGAATGGTTCTGTATTTACCAAGAAGATAAAATATTGTTAGATCAAGAGAATCTGGATATATAAATGAATCTTGTATATAATTTCCACATGGTATTGGAGTAGTGTTAATTCTTGAAGATTGCAATAGTGAAGAATTGTTGAGTTCCTGTTGGTGGACAATTTGAATTTGCTTCATAAAATTCTTAGTGTGACAGTTGAGTATACATTTAAATTCCTTTCAATGGGTTTTTATTGGATTATTCCATTGATGGGAGCTCAAATTACATAGCCTGGAAGGATAGGATGGAGGTGGTGTTGGAGGATAGTGGACTTAAGGAGTTCGTCAATAGCGATGTTCCTAAGCCGGGATCTATCGATGTTGCATTACTTGACGCATGGAAAAAGAAGATAGAAAAGACAAGAAGAATTATGTTGGAAGGTGTGAAGGATAATATTGTGTCCAACCTTCACAAGAAAGCCACTCCAATCTTAATTTGGAAGCCTTTGATAGATTTGTTCCAAAGCAGAAGCGACCAGAGGAAGTTGGTGCTGAAAGATAAGCTCAGAAAAAAAAAAATGGAGAAGGGCGACAATATTCCAAAATATCTCATGAAGTTTGTCCACTATAGGGATGAAATGGGAAGTGTGGGGATTACTGTTGATGATGAAGACTTGCTGAGCTTGGCTCTCCTTCGACTTCCAAATAGTTTGCATAGCTACGAAGACTCTGTTAATGGACGGGAGAAACTCTCGGGATGGGAGCGACTTTGGTCGGATCTTATGCAGGAGCAGATAAGGCGGGGTACTAGGGATGGCTCTTCATCGAAGAACAAAGATGAAGATAATTGTGTTTTGGATGCCAAAGCAAGGAAAGGGAAGGGGAAGAAATTTTGTTCAAAATCTGATGCTAAAGGAAATAAGCAAGATTTGTCCAAAGTGAAGTCTTTTCACTATCATGAACATGGGCATTTCGTCACTAAATTCCTACAGAAGAAGAAGAAAAAGAAGGCAATTGGAGCTGCAGCTGGAGAGGCATTAGCCTCGCAATTTTAACTTTATTTCTCTTTGATCGCATGCTTGGTTTCAAGCTATATGGGATTGGTGTGGTATCTTGATAGTGGTGCATCTTTCTATATGACGCGAGACAAGGAGTTCTTTAGTGACTTGGAGGAGAACGACCTTCAAATGCATATAGAGATGGGCGACGATGGTCGATAAAGTGCGACCAGCATTGGGTCCATTACCTTTGAGAGGGACTCCAGTAATACATTCTTGTTGAAAGGTGTTATGCATGTTCCAGGTCTGAAGAAGAACTTGGACTCAGTCGCAATGTTGGAAGACAAAGCTTATGATGTTGTTTTCAGTGAGGGAAAAGCCTTCCTTTGACATAAAATAATGGGTCAAACCAAGAGGATAGGGATTTGAGTTAAGAATATCTACAAGCTGGATGTAGATGATTTCGTTGCAATGGTGGGCAAAGCAGAAGATGTGGTGAGCCGGGATGAGGGCGAATTATGGCACAAGATATTGGGCCATCCTCACCATGGTGCTTTGAAGATTTTTCAGTAGGTTTCTACTGGACTTCCCAAGGGTACTCTTGCGCAATTAGGTTAGTACAAGGGATGTACTATGGGTAATTTTGTGAAGACCACCTTTCATGAGAAGGAGAACCGTGCTTCGGTGGTCCTGGAGAGAATTCACACAAACGTGTGTGGACCTTTCTCAGTTTCTTCAACAAAAAAACATATGTATTATGTTATATTTGTTGATGAATATTCTCGTAGAGGTTGGATCTTCTTCATGCAGAAAAAGAGAAAAACATTCTCAAATTTTTGTGAGTTTAAAGCATTGGTGGAGAAGGAGTCGGGGAAGCAGGTGAAAGCTCTATGGAGTGATAATGGTGGTGAATATAGCTTGGATGAATTCAAATACTTCTGTAGAAAAGAAGGAATTCGAAGAGAACTCATAACAACTCATAACCCACAGCAGAATGGGGTCGTAGAGAGGAAGAACAGAACAATCCTAGGTGTTTCACGAGCGATGCTGCATGAACAGGGCCTACCGATGCACTTGTGGGTGGAAGCATGCAACACTACGGTTTATGTGCGAAACTGTTGTCTTCATAGAGTACCTGGCATGAGTGCACCTGTAGAAGATTTTACTGGTAAGAAGCCTGATATTTCTCATTTGAATATTTTTGGCTCATTTGTTTACATTCATGTGACAAAGGATGCCAGGAAGAGGCTAGAGCCGACTGTAGAAGTTGGGATATTTGTGGGGTACACAGAAACACCCCATAATTATCATTTGTATTTTCCAGATAGTCAGATGACTGTGGTGCGACGAGATATAAAATTCAATGAGGGGAAGCCATGAAGTTGTCGCTTGAGAGGGAGATAGATTTGCATGTAGGTAAGAGTGAACCTTGGGATGTGGAGTAGCCACAATATGAGGATCATGGAGTGGGAGCAACCACTCATGCAGAGAAATTTCATGCCAGATGGGCAGAGGGAGTGCATGCAACTATACCACCAGGTGAGAGGTGGGTCGACATGCATGGGTAATCCCAAGAGGAGATTTCTCTGCAAGATTCATGGAGATGGTGTGGATCTCATGAATTGAACTTGGCTACGTGACACCTAAAAATCAGCAGTACAATGATCAGTTGGATTGATGCAGGCATATCAAAGTGGCAGTGTCGGATACTGGAGGGCGGTTCAGAGTTGACATCATGTGCAGAGTGCATGGGTGTAGAGTTAAATAGTGTAGTGGTTCCTAAGGACATGTGCAGTTGGTACCAATAGAAGTCAAATAATTTGATGATAGATGCATTATACTAATTTATTTATTTGGTGGCTCTTTATTTTTGGAAGTGTTTCATACAATATTTGTAGAGCGGACAAATGGAGTTGCAGGGCACTTGCAAAGGTTGCAGGGCGAATGCATGGAATTGCATGTCGCATGAAAAGAATGTTCTTTATTTTTGAGAGGGAGTGTTGAATTTTACAACAATAAATAGTGAAGGAGGCATCCTAAAACATCATCCTTGATTCTAGTTGGAAAATAATCACCTAAACTAGGTGGGGCCCACACAGGATATTTTTAGGTGTATGTCTATTTTTAGACATGGTGTGCATATTCTATAAGTTGCAGGATGCTCTTTGTAGATGGTTGGTCAAGCTGGAAAAATAGATGAAATTCTATTTTTAGAATATTGGGCTAAGTCTATTTATAGATCATTGATCTAAAAATAGATACATGTCGATTATTATTAGCCCTTAATAATAATAAAACTCTAAATATCAACTTATTTTCTTGGAGCAGTTAATTTCAGTGCAAAGATTTGGAAAATTAGTGGATGAAGGAATTATGCAATTCCTAGGGTTTACTGGTGGTTCATGCATGGAGGACTTAGCTAGAGCTGAAGTGGAAAAGTTATGACAGAGTTGGAAGAGTAGTTCATGGAGTTGTTATTGAGTTTAACTCAGTTAATGGAGTTAAAGTCAGTTGAGCTAGTTGTATCTAGTCTAACCGAATGATACACTAGTGAGAGTGGATTAAATTAATTAGTTGATTAATTTGCAAATTATAACTCATTAATCAACTAAAAAAAATACAAAATTTAACTACAGTGCATGTCAGTTCTTGTGGAGATCGAGTGGAGAGATAGGTGAAAGGGCAAGATGGACTATCTGTTGTGACGATAGTGATGCATTGATTGCACCACACATAAATTAGAGTTTCCAATGAGTATTGCGCAGTCAAGTCAAGGGTAATTCAAATTCATTCAGAGATATTCTTTAGCAGGGATTGCGCAGTGGAGGCAGGCTAGCAGGTGGCAAGAAATCGGTGCATGGATTTGCAGATTTCTTCTCATTAGTGTGTGACGATTGATTTTGCTGAGAGCTTGATGTACTAAGCTTTGTATGAGATTGTTACATGATCTCCATGATACATAATATATGATAGTTGGGGTTTTCAACTTTAGGATTTCCCGTTAAACAATTTTACTATGTGCCATTGTTTTTATTGCTTCATGTGTTTGTAATTGATTATAATTTCCACAAAATTTTAACAGTTGAAGGACTCTGTATTTAGCAAGAAGATAAAATATTGTTAGTTCAGGAGAAACTAGATATATATATGCATCTTGTATATATTTTCTAGATATTTATAGCTGGAAGACCTGAGAAATGGAAGCTCATTCGAAACTTATCACTAATAAGATTGATGGCATGAGAAGGAAAGTGGTATTTAGATGACAATCTAATTTTGTGCTTAGTCATGCTTCACATCCTTGGATCACGAATGGAGTCCTTATTTGGGTGATTTTCTTTTAGTGGCAGTTTTTTCAATCTGTAATGAAGGTATACTACATTGCATTACATGTGGGCTTCACAAAGCACATATTGCGTCTCACCTATGACTTTCATAGCTACATCGTATATACTATGGAGGATGAATTCAAAGAAATTGTCAGCATTATCTAGGAACTATGGGCTTATGTGATTATATGCATGTTCTTCAATTTGTATGGACTGAGCTTTTACTTCTGGATATCATGGATCCCTGGAATTTTAATATTGTTACTTGGAACAAAAATGCAACATGTGATGGAAAAATTGACCATGGAGAATGCCATGGATCCAATTGTAGGGACTTAATTGAAACCTCATTATGCAATTTTATGATTTGATAAACCTGAACTGATGTTGTGGTTGATTCATTTTATTTCATTTTAGAATTCTTTTGAAATGGAAACATTTATCTGGTCTTGGTGGGAAATCAAAGCTCATACAGTAGAGAATACTAAGGTCCAAACCTAACAAGACTTCACCAATTACTTCTCCATGTTGTAGGCTTACATCTTTCATGTCACCTTCAACTCATAGAGATCATTAGTCTCCCATTTCATACCATTTTTCTAACTATCTTTGTGAGAACCAAATTTTGCTCAAATTTTCTTTCTTAGTGGAAACCTCACTAGTTTTTCCCGAATGTTTCTTTCTACATGCAAATTTCACCAATTTTTCTTCAATTTCTCCAGAATGAACTAGTGCTGGGATGGGGTTTGGAATATAATTTTCACAGATGTGTGGGTGGAGACGTGGTGGATTACAATAAAATGGGCATCGCTGACTCTCAATGGTTTTTGGACACACATATTTATTGGTTGGGGTTGGTGGTGGGCTCGATTCGGAAAAGGTCTCTTTTCGAGGCGAGACTATTCAGTGATCCGCTTGCTGAAGCTGAGATGGAACGTCTTTGTTGCCGGGAGGTGTGTGGCCCGATGTCATGCATTTTATAATGTAAATAATTTTAATGTTTCATCATAAAGAATTTGAATTTTTCATGATTTTTTTAAAAAAAAGTTTATTTATTTATGTATTTTAAAATATATTTCAAATAATTAAAATTCTAATTTATTTTTTCTAAAAAATTATATTTATTTATATATATATATAATTATATTTTAAATATTCAATATCACAGTTGCATCTAAGTTTATATGTATTGATAGACAAAAACCAAAATATTTGATCAACAACCATCACCATCACGTGTCTTAAGATTTCATGATAGCTTGCACAGTGCCATAAGTGTTGATATTTCTACATGGTTGTGCATAGGCTCACCCATGGATAGTTTTGAAAACTTTAACATACTTTTCCCTTTGCATGTTCCAGAGACACATTTACCATAGGCAGGTTTCTGGAACATGGCTTTAGTTTCGTCCCTAAAATTGTAGGTGCAAGTTGTTCATCACAAGGGTTTTTATGAGTTTATGCCTTAATTTGTGAAAGATACAAGAAGAAACTGAGATGGTGAGTCCTATATGCCCTACAATTTTTAGTGCAGATAAGGGATCAAGGCTTTTAAAATCTTGGGAGGGTAAATAATGAGATGCAATTTATTTATTTACTGTAGATTATTGAGAAAACATAAAATGATATGTTATAGTTTTTATTCATGATTTTAACTTTTGTGATATGGTTCTCTAATATTTATTCCAGAAAAAACAAAGTATATTATACAAAATGAAGGGCACACAAAAAAAGTGTTTCCACCATGGGCCTTAGAAAGCCCCTACTCTCCTGATCTTTAATTCATTAAACCCGTGTTATAAAAACACCTATATTGGAAACCGAAAATGAAAATTGGGGTTTGAAATGGATTAGGTGTGGCTTGGAAATTCCACTAGAATTTTTTTCTGTGGCATCTAGATTTTTAAAATGCCATACCAACAGTTAGAAGTCCCGGGTTTCAGCCCAAATTGTGAAATGGTCTGAAGTCTAAAATGATTCTAGCCTGTAAGCCTATCTTTATGATGCAAAAATCTTAAGAAAATATAAAAAATAACCTAAAAGTGATACCAATGACACAACAATATAGAGTTTATTAGTCATAATATTTCACCAGAAATAGAAATAGAAGCATGGATAGTGAAAATACAAACTACAAATATTGAACAAAAAATTATCGTGCAATTATAAACAAAGGATCATTAATTTTTTTTAACATCAAGCACATCCCATTGTGGTGGTTTTCTGTCAGTGTGGGCTGTAATATCCCAAATTTGAAAATTCAACAATATTGACCATAAAAACATTATTTCTAGAAAATTACGCTATAACAAGAGGAAATAACACTTGGATCCATTAGAATATGTATTATGGCCCTCAAATACAAAAGGGGAACATAAAAAAATCCCATTTTCTAAGTTAAACAGACCTTCTGGGACCAATATGGCCTAAAAACACCCAAAACCCCATGACTTATACCATGTAGAATTTCTGAAGCACATGACTGTATGATTTAATGAGGGATTCTACAAAAATATGATAGAAAACCATAGGTCTGGATTTTTATTGGGAAATATGTTAAGACAACAGAGATCTAGCCTCTTCAATACATTATTGAGATAACCCGGTAAGCGTTTTTGAAAGCATAAGTACAAAGGAGCAGATATATACATCCAACTATGAAATAACACAGTTCTGCTATAGATTTAGATACATATAGCTCAGTGATATAAGAAATATATGATAATCTCCTTTGGGAGCTTTATGAAAGAAGGATTTACCCTTTCCTTAGGGAACTAACTCAAAACCAAGGGGTTTAACCCTGAATACAAAAATGTCGGAGTTGAAATCTCAAGACTAACTAGCAGCTGCAACTCTAGAACTAGATGGAGATGGATGAAGATGATGCACAAGTATAATTAACCTCCTCTAATTGATCTTCCAAGTGAAAGGCTGATCCTAACACTAAAGATATCACCCTCCAAACAACCTGCAAACCCTTACTGCAAATGCACACTGAAAATAATGTGGTCAAGGAGAGGGACTACACTGTAGGAGATAGAAAATGTATTGGCCAAGTGCCAAGATCTTAAATATTCTCTAAGGGCTTCCTCACTGATCTCCCAAAGTAAAGGAAGCTTCCTCCTTTGAAATATAAGCTCTAGAAGTGGTGTTGTGGACCCCCACTGCAACACCCTACAACACAACGTTATACTGCTGCAGAAATAATGCTATAGCTGAAGGAGGATGCTTGGCCTCAAGCATAAATGTCAAGAAATGAAGTAAAATATCCTTCAAGAGGCCTCTCTTGAAAGGAGAAGGAATTCATAAATAGGAATTCCTTGTGCTAAGGAGCACAACAACTCTGCTAAATGGCAAGAGAATGCACAATAGTCTAACCAGACCATAAAATCAATAATCAATCACATGTCTTGCTATGACTTCCTTGCCCTCCTTTTATACAAATGGAAGCCCTATCACCATGGGTCCCACTCATTAGGGTCTCCTCGACCAACAAATCTTCCTCCCACTATCTTTGCGCTATCTCAAAAGATGATCTCGACGTCTTATCCTAGCGGTTTTGACTTGGTCAAACTTGACTTTTTCCACATGAAAATTCCCCTTTTTGCACATGATGGTGTGAAATCCAGCTCTTATGACAATCCCTTTTCACACTATGAGGTTTTTTAATCATATTTCTGGAATGTATGGGCTTCCTTACCCATTTATTCATCTCTTATGTGTAAACAACAAAAATCAATATTCAAATTAGTTGCATGCTAATTTTGGAATATTACAGTCCTCCCCTACCAAATGTTTCTTTTCCTCAAGAAAATGCAATGATATAAATGATAAGTCTCCCCTCCTCCTACTGTAGCATCGACATGTGATATGCTCCTCCAAAGAATGAGATGTTGTCTCATCAATAAATCTCCATATTTCCCCTCCCAAGAATGCAAGTTAGTTAAATAGCTATCATCATGAACAAGTAGAGTACTCAAGAAGGCAATATGGTGTTGTATAGAGGTCCCCTTGAGGAATGGAATCTAAAAAGTGTTGGGAACTATCATTCCCATGTAGATCCTCCATTCCCAAGCAAAATGAGTTACAAAATGAGTTACCTTCCAAAATGGAAACTCCTGAAAATCCTCTTCCACCTTGAGTTCCTACAATATAGGTGGGCTAAAAATCTTATCATGGTAGACAAAATAGCCTACCCCATGCTGTCCCCTCTCTACTTATGATAAGTGTAGAGTATCTACTACTCTTGGGCTACAAAAGTGCTGCCTCAGAGTGGAAAGAATAAAATTGGATCTCCAAAGATCTTCCCTCCAACGTTGTGAATAATGTTGGCCCAAACAATCCCATATATGATGAATAGGAAATCACCACTATATGACATCCAAGGGAGTGGAATACTAAAGGTTTAAAGTAGAGCTAAAAGGTACCAACAGTTTCCCAAATGGTCACAGCTCATTTTTCCTAACTGTTGTCACACAACATGATATGGCAACTCATAGGAAAGTTTCTCCCAATGTCTTCATACAATGAGACATCAACAACAAGAGTAGACTACATATATGAATGGATAGATTTTCCCATGCCTTCACTACGCAGTCCAGCCTCCCTCTTCTATGAATCAACCCTCTGAAATATATAGGGGTGTGTGCTCCTGATCAAATGATGTTTATCATCCTCCCTACCTCCTCCTTCCATCTGCATGGTTTCACAATCTGTTAATAATGACACATGTTAATCATGGGTTGTGCCTTGATCTCCACATATGAGATCCTGGGGAATTCTTTGCAATTATGCAAGAACCCTCTAGTTGGAGCATATGCTCCATCTACCTCTACATGAGGTGCTAGATCTACTCTATACATGACAACATTATTGCCCTCAATTGTTTCTTCCTCTCCAATATGAATGGGAAACCTCCCAATAATTGGATCCTCTTTTGAAAAAGGGATCTCCATGCCCCCATATTCAAGAATATGAGATAGAGGTCTTGCCTCTAACAAGGTATGATGGAAGATGTCAGCCTCCTTAATGGTTTTCTGAAGTGGAATTGAGCTCATAGGTTTCCCCAACACATGCAATATTTTTGCTTGTTTAGTTTTGTTTATTTCCACCACATGTGTTTTAGAATGTTTCTTATCAAATATTTCCACTAATGCCTTAGTGAACCTTGCATAAGAAGAAGTATTTGCATTTTTCAAAGAAAAATACTCAAATATCCACCATGCATAGGGCTTACCTCCAAAATGTAGTGCTGCAACTTTGATGGCTTCATCTTTAGAAATTTGATGTTGGGCAAGTGGGGGTCTAGCTCCTCCACCCAAGCTCTAGCTCTAGGTGAACCATCAAAAGTAGATAGGAAAAATATACTTCCATTATGCTGCTTGCTTCTCTCCACCTTGATCTTGAAAAATTCTAGAAAAGTGATATGATCTCTAAACTTCTCAAATTCAGATTCATATTCTTGCAATAAATCACTAAGAGTTTCCCTCCTAGGCATTTCTTCTTCTTCTATCTCTCTCATATCAAATCTAGGAATATGATTGCGCTATGCATCATGATGTGGGGTTGCATACTCACAATAATCATATGAAATTATAGATTTTTCTTCTGATTCAAACTCTGTTGGAGATTCTCTACACATCTCCTTCCTCATCTCCTTGAGATCTCCTTTAATGTTGTGTATAGATTGAAAAAGAAGCTTTGAGAGCCTCTCTTCCTTCCTTCCTCCAAATAATGGAGTCTTATTTCTGTATTTTATATTCATATTCTCTTCTTTTATTCTTCTTGATAGAATATTGGCTGAGATCCATAGGCTGAGCTAAGATTATGCTCTGATACCACTGTAATATCCAAAATTGGAAAATTCAGCAATATTTACCATAAAAATGTTATTTCCATAACATTATGCTATAACAGGGGGGAATAAAACTTTTATCCCTTAAAATATGTATTATGTCCCTCAAATACAAAAGGGGAATAGAAATAAATCCCTTTTTCTAAGTTAAATAGACCTCTCCGGACCAATATGGCCTAAAAACACCTAAAACCCCATCACCTATACCATGCAGAATTTATGAAGCACATGAATGCGTGATTTAATGAGGTATTCTAAAAAAATATGATATAAAACCATAGATCTGGAGTTTTATTATGAAATATGTTGAGAAAACAGAGATCTAGCCTGTTCAATACATTATTGAGATAGCCCAACAAGGGTTTCTTGAAATCAAAAGTACAAAGGAGCATATCTATACATCTAACTACGAAATAACGTATTTTTGCTGTATATTTACATACATATATCTGAATGATACAATAAATATATTGGAATCCCCTTTGTGAGCCTTCCAAAATAAGGATTGACCCTTTCCTTAGGGAATTAGCTCAAAACGAAGGGGTTTAACCCTGAATACAAAAATGCCAGAGTTGCAATCTCAAAACTGAGTAGTAACTGCAACTCTAGAACTGGATGGAGATGGATGCAGATGATGCACAAGATGAAAAAACCTCCTCCAATGGATCTTCCAAGTGAAAAATTGATCCTAATACTGAATATCTCATCCTCCAAACAACCTACAAACCCTTACTACAAAGGCACACTGAAAATAAGATCGTGAAGCAGAGGGACTGCAATGTTGGATATAGAAAATGTATTTTCCAAGTGCCAAGATCTGAATTATGCTCTTAGGGCTTCCTCAATAATCTCCCAAAGGAAAGGAAACTTCATCCTATGAAAGATAAGCTCCAGAAGTGGTGTTGTGGATACCCACTCCACACCCTGCAACACAACGTTATACTGTTGCAGAATAACATTGTATCTGAAGGAGGATGCTTGGCCTCAAGACTGAATGTCGAGAAATGAAGTACAAGCTCCTTCAAGAGGCCTATATTGAAAGGAGAAGGAATTTCTAAACAGGAATGCCTTGTGCTAAGCAGCACAACAACTCTACTAAACAACAACATAATGCACAATAGTCTAACCAGACCATAAAATCAATAATTAATAACATGTATTGATATGGCTTCCTTGCCCTCCTTTTATACAAATGGAATCCCCCTCACCATGGGTCCCACTCATTACAGTTTCCTTCACCAAGGAATCTTCCTCCCACTACCGCTGCGTTGTCTAAAAATATGATCTCCACCTCCTATCCCAACGTTGTTGACTTGGTCAAACTTGACCTTGTCTACATGCAAATGCCCCTTTTCACACATGAGGGTGTGAAATCCAACTCTTATGACTATCCATTTTCACACTATGAGGGATTTTACTCATATTTCTTAAATGCATGGGCCTCCTTACCCATTTATTCATCTCCTATGTGTAAACAACAAAAATTAATATTCCAATTAGTTGCATGCTAATTTTGGAATACTACATGGGCTAACATCAGTTCAATACAATACTTTCACCTTTCTTCCCTCTCTGTCTTCCAATAACTATAAGATCATTTCCACGAGCCTTGAATGTTATACCCCAACCATTGGCAGAGATTTCCCCTAAAGGAAATATGCCAAGGCTATTCCATAAAATGGTAGCTTTGTTATATTTTTGATCTCTTTTTAGGGATACTCCACTGCATAAAGTTCATTGTTTGCTACAACAACCAAAGGAGGTGTATAAGCAGCTCGATTTCTAGGAGGAAACAAATTTGGAATCCTTCTCGATCTTTTTTTTGGTTGGAGATTATATTCTTGTCCACAAGTGAGAGAATTAGATTTCATATTACTTGACATTCGCCCCAATAACATAAAATTTTCCATCCATGAAAAATTTTGAGCATAGCTTGTGGGGGTGGGGGGGGATGCATTTCTGGAAAATTTTCCCATGTACCGAGTTCATAGATATATAATTCGACAAATTTTTGAACACCATCTCTGTCACACCCACATGAAACAATCACAATCTCTCCATTGATGCTAGAGAAAAAAGAGAGCAAGGAGAAGCCATTCCATATCCCCTCGACCAACTATGTGTCAAGAGGCTATATCTCCACATTGCAAATTAAGATAACTCTTTTCAAAAAATGAATAATTATGTACCCACTGCTAATGATTCTTTATCATACAAGTTAAAGCAATCATCTGAGGGTATTCTAGGCAACCTCATCCACCATTGTTGATTAGGGTCAAAAGCCTCCCATTTGACTAAATTGTAGGCCATATAAATCGAATGTTATATAATGTCAAGTTGTCTCCTCAAACGACATAGGTAACCACTTGGAACATGATCCTTAAAACATGTGTTCTCGGGGACCATCCGAGGCATTGCCTAACTATATCATCTTGGAGGTCAGGCAAGAGAGAGAATCATTTGATCCCTCGTCATTCTCATCTAAATATTTTGGTTCCCCAGTGAAATCACTAGTATTCATAAGAGAAAGGGGACGAGAATAGTCTGACCATAAAGAATGCAATTGACAACAATGTAATACACATACCGATATTCTCCAAAAAATTTGCAAAATCCCACTAGTGTCTAGATGAGGTGTCCCACATGTGCAAGTCTAGTGGGCTCATAATTCCTCTATTTTATGAAAAAAAAGGGCATAAGATAATCTAAATACCCAGTTATGATAATAAAACAATTATACATGAGTAAAAGGATACTTTTGTACTTTTCATCATGGAAATAATGGAAGTATTGGTGGTTGTACTTTATATAACGGAAAAAATGGAGGATGGTAACCTTTTTATATTATCTTATAACAAATAGAAGGGTTGTTTATTGATAACATATATAAATTTTTTTGTTATAATAGGTGAAATGGAAAAGAATGAATGGAAAAAACCCATATCAAACTTGTCATAAGCCAATTAATAATTAAATTTATTTATTTAGAATTTAGAATTTATTAAACGTTGTAATAAATAAAGTATAGTATAATGTTATATAAATTTAATATTTTATTTTCCAAAATATATATATACACACACACACACACACACACACACACATATTATAGTATTATTTTCTTTTATATATGAAGACTACAACTTTTTAGTCATGTATATATATTATTAATCTAATGTTATATTATATTATCACTTCATTTATGGGATTGTGTTTGGTAATTTATATTTGTTCTGACCCCTAACAGTTGGTATTACTATAGTTTTGTTAACCATAGTTAATTGAGTTATGTATAAATTTTCATATATTATCAAGAAATTTTTTGGCAATAATCACTTAAGATATGTTTTGTCAATAATATATGTGTGTGCGTGTGTATTTACCTATTTATATGTTAAATATATATGTTTATATTGTTCAAGAGACATACATATAAATACATACATAGGAAACTAACTCAAAATCATGCGATGTATGAGTGTTAGCAAAGATGAGAATTAATTCAGGAATATATATATATATATATATATATATATATATATATATATACATACATACATACATACATACATACATACATACATACATACATACATATCTCTCTCTCTCTCTCTCTATATATATATATATATATACACAAATTAACTAATTAATTATTTAATTAATTATAATCATAATGCTATATTAACACACCCAATAAAATTAAATAGTTAAAATTCCGTTTGCATGAATCTAAGAGTTTTTTGGCACACTCTTTATTTTTATGTAAATAGAAATAGTTATATTTACCAAATTTATTCAATTTTGGTTATTGATGTTTCAATCAAAGGAAACCCAATTGTGTCCAAGAAGGTTGTAACCTCCAATAGGATTAAGCTCATATTAATGGAATAAAAACAAATAAGGGAGTTATATTTGTAATGGTATTATGGGTGTTACATTTTTCTTAAATATCAATGAGATTAGCTTGGAGATGTGTAGACTCATTTAACAAAAGTTTTATAACAGTATGAGGAAATATTTTTTTTTCATCCTTGTTTAACCCTAGTAAAGAGTAGGGTGTTGATAGGTGCCTAGAAAGTTATGAAAAACTAATACAATATATTAATTATACATCTTTTCAATGATGATAACTTATATTATACCTCCAACTACTAAAATAATTTTCAAATGAAAATTTGCGTCAAAACAAAAGTGTCAAGGAAGTAACCTTTTTTGGATTTTTAAGGAAGAAAATGTTTCATTTGTTGTTAGATAAAAATTTCCCCTTGACTTGAAACATAGTTACGTGAGAAAGTTTGAAAGGGATTGAAATTCAAAGATTGGTTAATGTATGATTATAAATACTGTAAAATTTATGTATTTGTAACATTAATGAATGAGTTTTGTATACAAAAGCACAAATTTATATTGGAATGTTATTTTACATATGTATTCATACAAGGTTCACAACATTTATTTAACCACAAGGTTTTAATTTAGGATAGATGATATCAACCAATCATACAAAAATTTCAAAAAACTTATTAACATATTATCATAATAAACACCAGTGTAAAAAAAGTATGTGCCACATTTTAGGTTAATAATAATCACTTTATATAAGAAGGAAGGTGTAGTAAAGTGTAATGTGGGAGGGAAAAGAAAGGAAATCACAGTTTATATGAATAAGTATGAGTATCAAGAATAATGAGTTGGTACTTAGTTAAATGGGAAATAAATTTAAGTTCTTTACCATTGATAAATGAGATTGAAAAAAAATGAATGAGCCACTTGAATGATTAGTCTGCAATATTGGGTGGATTTGACTTGTCAAGCAATGGTAAGTGGTTAGCAAGGGGAAAATCAATTCATAGTAAGGGATGTAGACATACTCTATTCAATCAATTACGCACTTCACCCTTCACCCTTATCACTTCATAAGCCTGGCTTAGAGATGGTGCTTGTGTTTTAAAACTACGGCTGGGTGGTGAATAACTCCAATTCAAACAATTACTATAGATAATCTTGATTAAGATAAGAATTATTACTATTTACTTTGTTATGTTTGTTTAAGTTATGTTATTTACTTACGTTAGTTCTTATTCATATGTGTATAATGGATACTTATACCTATGGACGTTATTGGTTGTTCAAGATACTCATATATATATATGACATAAGGAATTATTTTAAAACGAAACTACATATGTTACATGCATATTTTCATATTGGGTTGTCCATAGGATATGGTTGTGAAAAAGGAATATATAAAACAAATACACCTCATAAGGAAAGTTTAGAAAAATATTTTTCATTGCAT